>JAJOOD010010123.1:0-23215 GCA_029582525.1 Solanum tacnaense | reverse complement strand
AAACAAAAAATCAAACTAAACAAACTTAGTTAAGTTGAAAGAAAAAATAGAAATTCAGGGAGGTGTGTTGGAATGAACAAGCCAAGGAGGAATTATAATCTTTCTGAAACTTGGCATGCCCATTTTCTCCAGAATATAACTTCCTCTTGCTGCTTTTGGTAATTGGTTGGGAATGTAATAATGTTTGATAATATCTTGTTTATGACTTTGTTTAGACAGCCAATTTGATGTACTATTGGCCTCTCTGTAAGTATGAATACACTGAAAAAGTTCACACTGATTAGCTAAACTTTGGTGTTCCTGCACAAGCCCGCAAATCCTCCAAGGAGGATCAGAAATCTGCAAAAACCATTTAGTTAACAATTCAGAATCCACTTCTAAAATAATGTTTTTACAACCATGTTGAATGCACTAGTTGAGCCTATAACTGGCAGCCTGAACCTCTACCTGATTGTTGGTCCCTTCACCACAAGGTATAGCAAAAGCATATATAATATTCCCATTAGAGTCCCTTAGAATACCTCCCCCCCTCCAATCTTCCTCAGATTGTGCAAAGCACTTCAATTAGTGTTAAGTTTATGTCGAGAAATAGGGGGAGGTTTCCAAATGACTAAGATGACTCCAACCTCATGTTTACTTTGCTCTAACTTGTCAACAACTTCTGTCCACTTTATTGGCCACTAAATGTAAGGAAATACAGATCTGAGAAGGTGAAACATGTCTTTAGTTATCAAATATTTAACTCTGCTGATGCTAGATTTGTTGCCCCCATACTTGACTGAACATCTATTTTTCCATAGGTTTTAGCATATAACTATAGGGAGAATCTGAATGATGGTCTTGTGAGATTCAGTTTTACATTAACTGCCACACCAATTTAACAGATAGCTATTTAGGGAAGTCTGTTGCACATCAATACCCAAAATATTTGAAAAATATTTCCAAATATGAGCTGCAAAATGTCCTTGAATGAAGATATGATCCACTTCATCCCATTATTGTTGATAACAACAAAAACATCTCACATGTTCCACACCAAACTTCCCTAATGCCATATTGGTTGGAAATTTATTCCTCAAAGCCATCCACAGGAGAAAGGACATTTTGAAAGGAATGTGTTTATGCCAAATCTGAGAATTTATCCCTCCAATATGATTCATATGTCGACAGATTTCCCAAGCTGAAGCACAACTGAACTTTCCATTTTCACTTGGCCTCCAGATTGCTATATCAGGAACTCCTTGTTGATATTGAAATGTATAGTTCAAAATATGTGGGATGAGCAAAGGTCGAACCTGCTGCCTCAGCTTCCTTTCATTCCATTTACCATCAACCAAGAATTGAGCAACAATAGCATTGTTGAAGCTTGAAATATAACTAGAATGCTTAGCTAGAGCACCTCCCCCTAACCAATCATCCCACCAAAAGGAGCAGCTGCCAGAACTAATTTTCCAAGTGATATGTTCTTCTACTTTGTCTTTATTCTTCATCATGTACCTCCATACCAATGATTCCCCAGTATCCACCTTTTTTGCAACTGGATTAGCCTTCTGACAATATTTTACTTTAAGAAACTGACTCCATAAGGAAGATTTAGATCGAAAGACCCACCATTGATTAAACTGAAGACAAGTACAAATAACTGTAAGTTTTTTAAGTCCCAAATCTCCTTCAGCATAAGGTAAACTCATGGTCTTCATAAAATCTCAATGATACTTCCTTTTATCCTGATCTCTCCCCCAAAAGAAATTTGTAATGATAGACTCAATGTACTTGATAGTAGTATTTGGAGGTGATATGGCAGCCATTGTGTGTATAGGATTGGACTGCAAAGCATGCTTGATCAAAGTAATTCTGCCCCCAAAACTAAGTATCCTAGCTTTCCATCCACAAATCTCTTTGGACACTTTCTGAACCAAATGAGAATAGTAAATGATCCTATGTCTACCAATATATAGAGGGTAACCTAAATAACTAATAGGACTAGCTTTTTGTGAAAAACCTGCGACCTCTTTGATGACATTGCTGATATCAAGAGGTGTGGCATCAGGGACCATAAAATGACTCTTATCTCTGTTGATGAGCTGATCAGATGCATGTTCATAGTCCCCTAAAGTATCAATAATAAGTTTCATAGAGTCTTTATCAGAGGATGCAAATATAATCACATCATCCACAAAATTTAAATGATTAATCTGAGGACCCTTACGCTCCATATTAAAACCTTTATATATAGGAGTCTGATGAAGATGATTAAGCATTCTTGAAAGCACCTCTGCACCTAAAATAAATAGGCCTGGGGAGAGAGGATCACCCTGTGTAAGACCTCTAGTGGAGTTAAAGAAACCATGTCTATGACCATTAATATTGATGGAGTACCAATTATTACTCATTATTCTCCAGATTAAGTCAATAAAAATTTCCCCAAATCCAAATTTCTTTAATACCAGACAAAGAAATGACCAAGATACCCTATCATAGGCCTTGTTCATATCCAATTTGATAACAACATTAGTTCCTGCCTGGGGTATCTTGATACCATGAATGATTTCCTATGCACGCATGATATTTTCTTTGATACTCCTTCCCCTTACAAACCCCGATTGATTTTCAGATAGAAGTAGTGGAAGCACAGTAGCTAATATAATACTTAGAATTTTCGAAATGATTTTATTGGAGAAATTGCTGAGACTAATAGGCCTAAGGTCTGTGAATCTAGTAGGTTGCTCAACTTTTGGAAGCAAAACCAAACAAGCATGAGACATGAATTTAGGCATTATTTGACCACAGAAGAAAGATTGAACAACTGCCAATAAATATTCCTTAATAATGTGCCAACAAGCTTGGTAAAACTTGCCCCCAATACCATCTGGACCTGGTGCTGAATTAGGATTCATAGCAAACACCACCTGCCTTAGCTCCTCCAATGTAGGGATAGCCTATAACCTCAAATTTTGCTCAGGAGTAACTAAGGTAGGTATGTGCTGAAGAATTCCTTCTTCTAGCCAGTAAATATGCTCTGAAAATATCCACAAACTGTCTGTGCAATTTGCTCATATCCTTGTATCCACACATCATTACCACTACAAATTTTATGCAAAAATAGTCGTCTTCTTCTACCCCTCATCAAAGCATGTAGGTATTTGGTATTGGCATCCCCTTCATTAAACCATTGAAGTTGAGTCTTCTGTTTAAGAATAGATTCTTCCAATTTCAAATATTTAATATATTTACCATTCATATGATGTAATTGTTGTCTAAAACTTGCTGTGTTATTTGTAAGAAGATCTTCCTCAGCTTTCCTGATAGTCTCCTCATATTCCTTGACTTTAGCATAGATATCTCCATACTCCTTTTTGGACCATTTGCTGAGGGTAGATGTCAGTCGTTTCATTTTTTGATGCAGTTTCCACATAGGATTACCCTTGACACCCTTCTCCCAACATTGTTGCACAGTTTCCATAAAGGTGTCATTGTCAACCCAAATATGTAAAAACTTGAAGTACTTTGTATAATTCTCAGTTGTTTTAATCATTTCCATCAACAAGGGACTATGATCAGAACCAACAGAGGATAAATGATCAATAGTAGTTTGAGGCATAACCTCTAACCAGTTTTCATTAACCATGGACCTATTCAACCTCCTCCATACTCTAGCTTGTGCATCCCTTTGATTACACCATGTGAATGGTAGCCCTGTGTAGCCTAAATCAATCAAACCACATGCTTCTATCACACTAATAAACTCAAAGCTCTTATTCATGTTGTAAGGCATTCCCCCAAGCTTTTCCTCTATAGATGTGATAGCATTGAAGTCACCAATTGTACACCAAGGTATATCCATACTAGCATAGAACAATAATCTGTCCCACAGAGGTCTCCTAATTTGATCCTTAGATTTAGCATAAAAAAAGGACATCATGAATTGCTCAGTGAGATCAGGGTGTTTGAAGTTTCCTGTAATATGTTGCTCATGATTTTCCAGAATATCCCCAGTGATTTCATTAAACCAAAACAACCAAATTTTTCCATTAGGATTACTGATAGTATGGTCCATTTGAAGTTGAATTCTCACTATGTTTAGGTGAGATTTATTAGGATTTTCGGTTTATGATTAGGGTTTAGGGTTTTGATTTTAGAGTTTAGAGTTTTGATTTTGTGGTTAGGGTTTAGGGTTCTAAATTTAGGGTTTACGGTTTAATGTTTACAATATAGGGTTTAGGGTTTAGTGGTTAAAGTTTAGGATTTATGGTTAAAGGTTTAGGGTTTAGGTTTTAGGGTTTAAGGTTTAGGGTATTGGGCTTAGGTGTTAGGCTTTAGGGATTATGGTTGATGGTTCAGGGTTTAGTGTTTAGGGAGAAATTCTTCAGATTTAGGGTTAAGGGTTTAGTTTTAGGGTTTAAGATTAATGGTTTAGGGTTACGGTTTTGGGGCAAGGGTTTAGGTCTTAGGGTATGAAGTTTAGGGATAAGGGTTTAGGGTTTTAGGTTTAGGGTTAGATTTTAGGGTTTAGGGTTTAGGCCTTAGGGATATGGATAAGGGGATTACGCTTAGTGTTTAGGGTTTAGGCTCTGGGGTTTTAGGGTTTAGGGTTTAGGTTTTATGTTTTACGGTTTAAAATTTTTGGTTCCTAGTTTAGGGTTTAGGGATTAGGGTATGGGTTTATGGAATACGGTTTAGTGTTTGGATTTTAGAATTTAGGTTTTAATGGTTAGGGATTAGGGTTTAGGTTTAGGATTCTAAATTTATAGTTTAGTGTTTAGGGTTTAGGGTTCAAAGTTTATGGCATAATGTTTAGGGTTTCGGGTTCCATGTTTAGCATTGAGGGTTTAGGGTTTCGAGTTATGGCGTAGGATTGAAGGTTTTGGGTTTAGAGTTTATGATTTAGGGTTTAGGGTTTAGGATAAATTGTTTAGGGTATAGGTTTAGGCCTTTGTGTTTAAGGATTAGAGTTTAGAGTTTTGGGTTTAAGGTTTTAGGGTTTGACGTTTATTGTGTAGGGTTAGGGTTTAGGATTAATTGTTTAGGGTTAGGGTTTAGGGCTTAAGGTTTAGGGTTTAGGGTTTGAAGTTTATGGTTTAGGGGTTTCTATTTAGGGTTTTGGGTTCATAGTTTAGTGTTTAGGGTTTAGGGTTTAGGATTTAGAAATTAGGATTTATTGTTTAGGGATGAAGGTTTAGGTTTAAGGTTTAGGGTTACGGTTTAGGTTTAAGGTTTAGGGTTACGGTTTAGGTTAAACGGTTTAGCGTTTAGGATTTTAGGTTTAGGGATTAGGGTTTAGGGTTTAAAGTTTTGATTTTGTGGGTAGGGTTTAGGGTTCCAAATTTAGGGTTTACGGTTTAATGTTTACAATTTAGGGTTTAGGGTTTAGTGTTTAGAGTTTAGGATTTATGGTTAAAGGTATAGTGTTTAGGTTTTAGGGTTTAAGGTATAGGGTTTAGGTTTTAAGGTTTAAGGTTTAGGGTATTGGGTATAGGGGTTTAGGGTTTATGTGTTAGGGTTTAGGTGTTAGGGTTTAGGGTTTATGGTTGGCGGTTCAGGGTTTAGAGGTTAGGGGTTAGGGTTAATGGTTGATGGTTCAGGGTTTAGTGTTTAGGGAGTAAAGTTTAGGATTTAGGGTTTAGGGTTTAGGTTTAGGGTTTAAGATTAATGGTTTTGGGTTAAGGTTTTGGGTTAAGGGTTTAGGGCTTAGGGTATGAAGTTTAGGGATAAGGGTTTAGGGTTAGATTTTAGGGTTTAGGGTTTAGGCCTTACGGTATATGGATAAGGGGACTAGGCTTAGTGTTTAGGGTTTAGGGTGTAGGGTTTTAGGGTTTAGGTTTTATGTTTTATGGTTTACAGTTTAAAGTTTTTGGTTCCTAGTTTAGGGATTAGTTTTAGGGTTTGGGTTTATGGATTACGGTTTACTGTTTAGGGTTTGGAGTTTAGGATTTAGGGTTTAATGGTTAGGGTTTAGGGTTTAGGTTTAGGATTCTAAATTTATAATTTAGTGTTTAGGGTTTAGGGTTAGGTTTTAAGATTTAGTGTTTAGGGTTTCGAGTTTACTATTTAGGGTTTAGGGTTTAGGGTTTACGGTTTACGGTTTACAGTTTTGGGCTTAAGGTCTTAGGGTTTATGGTATAGGGTTCGAAGTTTATTATTTAGGGTTAGGGTTTCGGGGTTAAGGTTTAGGGTTTAGGGTTAGAAGTTTATGGTTTAGGGTTTTGAGTTTTCTGTTAAGGGTTTAGGATTCCAAGTTTCGGAATAATGTTGTAGTGTTAGGGTTTAAAGTTTCATGTTTATGGTTTAGGGTATAGGGTTTAGGGTTCCATATTTACCATTTAGTAATTAGGGTTGTAGGTTTAGGGATTATGGTTTTTTTGTTTTTCTTTTTTTTTTAGTCAAACGACCCTTGAGGTGGTTAGGGGCTGAGCAACACCCCCAGGCCTTATCATATATAAAATTCAAAATATACAACGAGGGGGACATTGACCTTACCTCATATCCTAAGGTGGGTCAAGAGTCGACCTACCTACTAAGGTTAGTCGACTCAACCCTATACAATGAGATGTAATATTAAACTAATTACCCAGAGAGGACTCCTCTCTTAATACAAAGTTACTAATAATACATAAATAAGGGAGACTCTCCCCTTACAATGAGAGAAATTAAAAACTTGGCCTAATCAAACAACTATATTTAACTATATAGTTTATTTGAAAAGATTGTATCACAAGAATCCAATTGCATTAAGTGTGGTAATTATATGCTTTCTATGTCTGCAAATTGCACCTCTTGCTATAATTGATAAACACCATTTAGAGCACCCTTATTGTATGCCTCAGTAGAATGTCCACCACCACCAGAATCTACTGTTCCTAATTAAACAACCAAACTAAGTTAACAGTTAAGCTATAGATAGAAATAGAAAATCAAGGAAGTGTTTTAAAAAGATCAATTAAGGAGGAAATTTAATCCTTCGCAATTTTTTGCTTCTGAAACTTTGAATTCCCATTTTCTCCAGAATATAACTTCCTCTAACTGCTTTTGTTAACTGGTTGGGGGTATAATAATGTTGGATGATATCATGCTGGTGACTTTGTTTGGACAACCAGTCAGTTGTACCGGTGGATTCTCTCTATGTATGAACACAGTGAACATATGCACATTGTTTAGCAATGTCTTGTAGTTCCTGCACAAACCTGTTAAGTCTCCAAGGAGGATCAGAAATCTGCAAAAACCATTTGGTTAGTAGTTTAGAGTCTACTTCTAAAATGATGTTTTGATACCCATGTTGGATGCACCAATTGAGTCCATAACGGGCAGCCTGTACCTCTGCCTAATTATTAGTCCCTTCGCCCAATGGTATAGCAAATGCATAAACAATAGTTCCATTGGAATCCCTCAGAATACCACCACCTCCAATCTTCACCGGATTATTCAAAGCACTATCATCCATATTCAGTATATAATTAGAAATAGGAGTTTTTCACCTTACTGAGAGGACACAAACCTCATGTTTACCCTGTTCTACCATAGATACAACCTCTGACCACTGAAATGGCCACTTAATATATGGAAATATAGTTATGAGAAGCTGTAACATTTCTTTAATAATCAAATATTTAACCCTGCTAATACTAGAAGTCTTGCCCCCATACTTAGCTGAACACCTATTCTTCCATAGGCTCCAACATATAACTATAGGAAGAGTTTGAATAATAGTCTTGTGAGCTTCATTTTTAACATCACTGCCACGCCAATTTAAAAGATAACTACCCATGGATGTCTACTGTACATTAACATCCACAGAAGTTGAAAAAGTTTTCCAGATATGTGCTGCAAAATGCCCTTGAATGAATATATGATACACTTCATCCCATCCTTGCTGATAACAACAAGAACATCTTACAGGTTCCACTCCAAAGGTCCCTAGTTTCTCATTAGTGGAAGTTTTTTCCTCAAGGCCCTCCAAAGTAGAAAAGACATTTTGAAAGGAATATGCTTATGCCAAATTTGAGAATTAAGATCTGTAATGCTCTTCTTATTTCTGCAAATTTCCCATGCTGATGTACAGGTGAATTTTCCTGATTCAGTATGTTTCCAGACAGCACTGTCTGGAACTCCCTGCAAAAAATTAAAATTAGTATTTAAAATATATGGAATAAGAAGAGATGGAACCTGTTGCCTTAGTTTCCTTTCATTCCCTTTTCCATTAGTTAGAAAGTGTGCAACGGTAGCATTGTTGAGGCTTGATACAACAGTAGTATAATGAGCTAGAGCTCCAACTCCCAACCAATCATCCCACCAAAAAGAGCAACTTCTTGAATTGATTTTCCAACCTATAAGCTCTTCTACTTTAAGCTTGTTCCTCATCATGTACTTCCACATCAATGAATGTCCAGTGTCCACCTTTTTTGCAACTGGATGAGCTCTTTGACAATATTTGGATTTAAGAAATTGACTCCATAAAGAGATTTTTGATCTGAAAGTCCACCATTGTTTGTATTGCAAAGCAGTGCATATATCAGTGAGTCTTCTCATCCCCACCCCTCCTTCTGGACAAGGTAAACTCATAGTGTCCAGTGAAGCCCAATGATATTTCCTCTTATCCTGGTCCCTTCCCCATAAGAAGTCAGCAATAATGGCCTCTATATATTTAATAGTGGTGTTTGGAGGAGAAATTGCAGCCATAGTATGTATAGGTATAGATTGGACAGCATGTTTAATCAATGTAATCCTACCCCCAAAACTAAGAATCCTTGCCTGCCATCCACAAACCTTTTTGGAGACCTTCTCAACTAAATGAGAGTAGTAAATGATCCTTTGTCTACCAATATATAGAGGACAACCTAAATATGTAATAGGACTGCATTTCTGGGAAAAATTTGTACAATCCTGAATAGTATTGATAATATCCTATGATGTAGTGTCTGGAACCATAAAGTGACTCTTGGATCTGTTAATAAGTTGCCCAGATGTATGCTCATACTCCCCCAAAGTGTCCATACTTAGTTTCAAAGAGTGTCTGTCAGTAGATGCAAATATAATTACATCATCTGCAAAACTTAGATGATTGATCTGTGGTCCCTTGGGTTCCATAAAGAAACCTTTATATCTTGGAATCTGGTGTAGAGAATTAAGCATCCTTGTTAATACCTCTGCTCCTAAAATAAATAGGGCAGGGGATAAAGGATCACCTTGTTTAAGTCCTCTAGTAGAATGAAAGAAACCTTATATGTGACCATTAATTATAATAGAGTACCAATTGTTACTCATTATTCTCCAAACTAAATCAATAAACATTTCCCCAAAACCAAATCTCCTTAAGACCAAACATGTATATGACCAAGACACTCTATCATATGCCTTGGCCATATCAAGTTTGATAACCACATTACTTCCTATTTGGGGTTTTTTAATACTATGAGTAATCTCTTGTGCTAGCATGATACTTTCAGTTATACTTCTGCCTCTCACAAACCCTGACTGATTGTCTGATAACAATAGAGGTAAGACAATAGCCAATCTCATGCTCACCACTTTGGAAATAATCTTATTTGTAAAATTACTAAGGCTGATGGGTCTGAGTTCTGTGAATCTGGAAGGCTGCTCAGTTTTAGGAAGTAAAACCAAACAGGCAGGAGACATGAACTTAGGCATAATATGACCACAGAAGAATGATTGTGCAGTAGCCAATAGATCTTCTTTAATGATATTCCAACAAACCTGATAAAATTTGCCCCCAAAGCCATCAGGACCTACTGCTGAATATGGATTCATAGCAAACACAACCTGTCTGAGTTCATCTAGATTAGGTATTGCTTGCAACATCTCATTCTGATCAGGTGTAATTATTGTAGGAATATATTGAAGGAATCTTTCATCTATCCTGTCATTTTGTCCAGTAAATTGGTGCTGATAGTAATCACAAGTTGCCTGAGCAATTTGTTCCTTACCCTGTATCCACACCTAATGTTCAATACAAATCTTATGAAGAAAAAGCCTCCTTCTCCGACCTCTCATCAAAGCATGAAAGTATTTGGTATTGGCATCTCCTTCTTGAAACCATTGTAATTGGGTCTTTTGTTGAAGAATAGCATCTTCCAATTTCAAATACCTAATATAAGTTGCATTCATCTGATGTAACTTCTGTCTAAGAGCTTCAGTATTATTTGTCATAAATTCCTCTTCAGATTTCCTAATGGACTCCTCAAACTCCCTAACCTTAGTAAAAATATCACCATATACCTGTTTGGACCATTTGCTAAGAGTGGAAGTTAATCTCCTCATTTTCATATGAAATTTCCACATAGGATCACCAGTAGTAACCTGATCCCAACACTGCTGAACTGTGTTCATGAAATTCCCATTTTCAACCCAACAGTGTAGGAACTTGAAATATTTTGTAGGACTCTGATTTGTTTGAATCATCTCCAATAGAAGAGGACTATGATCAGAACCAACAGAGGATAGATTCTCAATAGTAGTTTGAGGCAGATTCTCTAACCATTTTTCATTAACCATAGACCTATCTAATCTCTTCCAAACTCTAGCTTCTGCATTCCTTTGATTACACCATGTAAAAGGAAGCCCTATGTAACCTAGATCTATCAATCCACATGCCTCTATAACTCCAATAAATTCAAGACTCTTATTCATATTGTAAGGTATCCCACCAAGTTTTTCCTCTATAGATGTAATAACATTGAATCACCAATAGTACACCAGGGCAAATCCATATTAGCATAGAAAAGTAGCATGTCCCACAAAGATCTCCTCATATACTCTTTACATTTAGCATAAACAAAAGACATCATGAATTTATCCGGGAGAGCAGTGTGCTGAAAGGTTACAGTAATATGTTGATCATGTTTTTCCAAGACCTGTCCAGTGACATCATTAGACCAAAACAACCAAATTTTCCCATTAGGATTACTGACTGCCTGATCCATTTGAAGTTGCAATTTTACCATGGCAATATGAGACTGATTTGCAAATGGTTCCAAGATAGCAATAATAGATAGATTATGAGCTTTCTTGAGAGTTTGCAGTCTTTCCAATGCTCCTTTGGTGTTGATACTCCTAGCATTCCAACAAATGGCCTTAATCATTAATAACCTTTCGATTTGGACCTATTCATTAGCCTACTAGAATTGTCAGACATGCTGGTGATAGTCTGATGAGGAATCTGCCTAGTCTGTTTCCTTCCCCTTAGAGATAAACCATGTTCTTATGTCATTCTTTGAACATCAGAACATTTATCCTGGAGATTAGAACCAAAGACTGGGCCTGTCTGCTTCATGGTGTTATCTGCATCCTCTTCTGATTCATCCATAGATTGATTATCAGGATCCACCTCATCTTCAGAGTTAAGTGCCCCATAATCATTAGGGAGCAGCTTGCCCTGTTGATCTTTAGATAAAGCCTGATCCTTAAGAGGTGTATCAGTATTAGTTACATCCGGATCCTAGCCAGTATTCTTCTGCATTCTCTTTTTAATAGCCTCCCTTCTCTTTTTACTCAACCTGTCCCCAGATTTATTATTGAATCTACTGTGTTGTTGCCCAGTATCTATAATCTCTTGTGTACCAGGAATCTGTTGATTTTTGAGTGGGGTAGCAGGGGCTCTAGAGTCTCCTCTATGGTCAAATTCCACTTCCTCATGTCTAGCATGAGTCAGTTCCCCCCCCTCCCTTTTTGGACACCCATTCCTGCACGTTAGTAGGTGTCTCATGTTCCCTCCCATTCATACCTCCAACAGCTTCCTCAACAACAATAACAGTTTCAAGGGGTTTAGGGGGTGGGAGCATTGAGTCAATACCTGTAACTTCTTGCCCTTTACTCACTTCTTTTCCTGCAATATTATCATTGTTTTTTGTTACATTTTTGATTTTCTCACCCTGTTCCTGTTGTTGTTTTAATGCTGGCCGTAACCTGCTATCCTGCTTGCTGCCCTTGTGGATGGCCAGTTCCTCCAAATGAGGTGGTGACTCCTGCACATCAAGATTAATATATGTATTTTGTGTAGGAATAGCCATTATACCTGCCTATTTGGTGGACTGATCTGGTTGTATGGTGTTGCCCCTTGTTACTTGTTGCTGATTATTATTCCTCCTCCTTTGTGTGTGCCACTGATCCTCTTGCTGCCCCTGCTTTTGTCCCTGATCCTTTTGTTGATTATAAAGATTGGTATTATCATCATCTGGACCAGAATCCTTGAAGCCTTTAGGCTGTTGTTGATTGGTATCCATATTTTTATTACTCTTGTTTCTCACATTGTCCATTTCCTTTTTCTTTTTCTCTTCATCTTTTTGTCTAATGGTACAATCATTTTCCATATGCCCTTGATGCTTACAATAGAAACAATAATCAGGAATATTATCATATTCAATTTTCTGCCATCTCCCATCAGCGATATCTTCCCCGATATACCCCATCCAAATATAAGGAGGTCTCTTTTGAGAGAGATCCACTTGAACCTTCACCCTAGCTTGACTACCCCTAGTCTTTTTAATAGAAGCAGAATCTAAGTATAACACTTTTCCTATAGGAGAAAGAAGCCCTGTCACAAACTCTTTATTATAACAATGCCAAGGTAATTCCGGTAAAGAGATCCATATAGGAACTATAGGAGTTTCTTCAGCTGGCTTAAAACTAGGAGTCCATACTTGAATCCTCATTACTAGGAGTCCATACCATATTCATCCTTTGTTTAGTCCATACCATATTATAATCAAGCTCATTGTCAAGATCAATATAAACATGTCGAGAATTAAAATGCGCAATTTTAACTCCACCGGATAGTTGAGTCTGTAAAATAAAATTGCTCCTAATAAGATCCACTTTAGGCATGGTGGTACTACACTTTCCAATGAGAGTATATTTACAAGTTGCTGCTAAATCTCTAATTATCTCATCTTTAACATACAAAACAGCAGGTAGACCTTGTTTCGTAGTAATTTCAGGGGCTGTCAAGTTAATGCTAACTTCACATTTGGCCTGATTATGCCTAAGACGATCAGCATAGGTCTGCACTACTGTATAAGGAGCAGGTTCAGCGACTTGATCAAGTTTGGGAGTATTAGAAGGAAATTGAGGACGATCAGTTCTATCATTAGTAGCAGATTTAGGGACCTGTCGATCAAAATTGCTAGAAATTCTAGGAAAATTGGAATGGTAATCCTGCTGTTGATCAGTTCGATTAGTAGCCCTATTCTGAGTACCATGAACAGGCCTCAAAACACCAGAATTGCCCTGTTCTTTAGCAACCCAAGCCTTCAATGGATCATTATCAATTCTATGCAACTCATTAGCAGAAACATTATATGCAGGAGTTACAGTTGGACGAGAATTATCAATAAAAGGTTTACCTGATTCCTTGCCTTGTTTCTTGTTGAAATTTTCCACATTAGAGGTGCTAGATTGACCCAAATCTTGGGCATGTTGTTTACCTTCTCGATATGGATTTTTTTGTTGTGCGAATAGCCGCAGTTCATCAGCTGAAACCAATTTTCCAGAATCCATCGCCGGAATTCCTGTAGAGTCGCCTGAAGCTTCGCTTCTGATGTTTCCGTCATGGAACGAACTTGAAATTTCGGTGGGGTGTCCTCCACGATCAGTGTTACAATCCCCAATAGCAAATTCTGGTCGAATCACCTCCTGAATGTTACAATATTGAGCGCGCCTTTGAGGTGATTCACCGACTGACCTAGCAGCTGTAACCGGTTGATTTCGCGAAATTGGGATGGGGATTTCAGACAATTTTTGGCCATCTTGTACCTCATGAGACTGGGATATCTTTTCATTTACCCTTGTGCCATGAATTTGACTCGAATCACCCATAGAAACATTTGTATGAGTCCCGTCCAACTCCTTTTCCGCCATAGCAGTGTGGATCGCCTCTTCACTCACCTGCGAGGAGTTGTAGGATGAGTCTGATGACGATTCATGTATGGATGGATGTAGATTTCACTGGTTCAACATTGTAACAGGATCTAGTGGCCTAAATCTATCTGATGGCGGCCAACCTTCCATGTTCTTGATGCTGAAATCGTGACAAATTAGCTGAGATAGCTAATTTTTTGAAAATTCTTGAAGAACTCTAGAGAGAGAAAAAAATCATGAAATGAGAAGGCGATAGGTTTTAGGGTTTAGGGTTTTCAGTTTGGGGTTTAGGGTTTAGAGTTTAGGATTTAGGGTTTAGGGTTTATAGTTAAAGGTATAGGGTTTAGGGTTTAGAGTTTTGGTTTTAGGGTTTTTGTTTTTTTGTTTTTTTTTGTTTTTTTATTTTATTTTAATGACCCTTGAGGGGGTCAGGGGCTTAGCAACACCCCCAGGCCTTAGCATAGATAAAGCAAAAAATTACAAGGAAGAGGGCATAACCTAACCTCCAAACCTATGATGGTTCAGTAGTCGACCTACCTTAAAGGTTAGTCCACTCATCCCCGTACAAAAAGGTGAACCAAGAAACTATGCACCTAAGAGAGGACTCCTCTCAATACAAAGAATCTAGGAATCGTAAATAAGGGAGACTCTCCCTTTACATCGACAAAATATGCTATACCTATCCAAAAGTTCTATGCTTTTAAACCATAGCTAGGCTGAAAATATTAGAACTCACTCAAGGTGGTTCTTTGATCCCCTTGATTTTCCTTCTTCTGAAACTTGCCATCTCAATCATGTCCAATTGATAATATGCTCTTACTTCTTTTGGTAATTGTTGACTGTTACAATATATTTGTGGGCATGTGATTTTGTGACTTTGCTTTGATAAGGAATCGGCCACATAATTGGCCTCCCGAAAGGTGTGTTTGCATCTGAACTTGTGTGTTTGTCTGATGAGTTGTTGGAGTTGCTGTAGTTGTGTGCTAATACTCCATGGAGGTCAGACTTTCAGCGTGATCCAGTCCAGCAGTAGCTGCGAGTCCACCTCTAAGAGAACATTCTTGTAGCCTAGTTGAAGTACCCATGTCATGCCAAATATGGCTGCTCCTATTTCAGCCTGGTTATTGGTGCCTTCCCCCAAAGGTGTAGCAAAAGCTAGCAGCATTTCTCCGTCTTGATCCCTTAGGATACCACCTGCTCCAATTCTGCTAGGGTTGCTTAATGCACTACCATCCGTGTTGATTTTGACCCATCAAGCTGGAGGTTTAATCCATTTGACGAGAGTCACTTTGGTGTCATGAGTACAACTTACACCCAGCTGAAACAAGTCCTTCCAGTTTGAAGGCCATTTGATTTGGAGGAAATTTGTGTGCATTAGTTTGTAGTTGCCTTTGTAGATGGCATATTTGACTCTACTAACATTGGACGATTTGCCTCCATATTTATTAGCGCAACGATTCTTCCAAAGGTTCCAACAAATGAGTATTGGTGTAGCTTGTAGTAGTAGCTTGTGTGCTGTATTGTTGTACTTAGCTGACCACCACTGCACGATGAGCTGAGGCTGTGAACTGTGATCTGGTATGATTCCAGCAGCAGCAGCAAAACTTTTCCACACGTAGGTAGCAAAGTTTCCATTGTTGAAGATGTGTTCAATGTTGTCCAACCCTGGCCTGTAACTACAACAAAAACAATTTGTAGGCTCATTGCCAAAGCTGATTAGATTTTCGTTAGTAGGAAGTTTACCACGTAAAGTTCTCCACAGAAGGAAAGAAATTTTAAAAGGGATACTCTTATGCCAAATGAATGTATTGAACATGGTCTTGGTCCTCTTCTCCCTAATCTCGTTCCATGCAGAAGAGCAGCTGAATTTGCCATCACTGTTAGGTTTCCAAATAGCTTGGTCGGGGAAATCCTGCTGGATGCAGAGTTCTATGGATAAGATGTTGGCAAGCTGGCTGCTAGGGGCCTGTTGCAGGAGCATGTTCAGGTTCCATTGCCCCTCGAGCCAAAATTCTGCCACAGTGATCTGATTGAACCTGTTACTGCCAGTGGAATGATAGGCGAGAGGTCCAACACCAAGCCAATTGTCCCACCAAAAGGAACAAGTGCCTGAGTTGAGTTTCCATTGAATATGTTCTTCCACCTTATGTTTGTTATGTGTCATGTGTTTCCATGTCAATGACTCTCATGTATCCCATTTCTTACTAATAGGATTAGACCTTTCACAATACTTGGCCTTCAGAAAATCTCCCCAAAGGGTTTGTTTGGATCTGAAAATCCACCATTGTTTATATTAAAAAGCCATGCAGACATCCTTGAGATTCCTCATCCCTACACCCCCCTCATCATAAGGAAAGCTTAAATTTTTCCACGAGGCCCAATGGTATTTTTTCCTCTCATTCCTCCATCCCCAAAAGAAATCTACCATGATTCTCTGGGTCTGTTTGAGGACAGTACTAGGGGGGGTTATTGCTGATAGAAGGTGAATAGGTAGAGATTGCAACACATGTTTCACAAGGATTGCTCTACCACCATAGCTTAACAATTTTGTGTGCCAACCTGTGATTCTGCATAACACTTTGTTAATAAGATCAGAAAAATAAATAATCCTAGGTCTACCAACAAATAAAGGGCAGCCAAGGTAAGTGATAGGGCCCTCCTTTTGTCTGAAGCCAGTGATTCTTTTGATCCTATCTCTGGTGCTGTTGAAAGCATTAGGATGGACCATAAAATGACTTTTATCTGTATTAACAAGTTGGCCTGAGGTCTCTTCATATGCATTCAGGGTTTGCATGATGAGTTTTAGAGTTTTTTGTCTTCCCGAAGTGAAGAGAATGATATCATCTGCGAAACTTAAATGATTAACTTGAGGACCTCTGGGTTCCATAACAAAACCATGATAGTCGGGGTTGCTATGAAGTCTGTTCAGGGATCTAGAAAGTACCTCTGCACCTAAAATAAATAGGGCAGGAGATAGAGGATCACCTTGCTTTAATCCTCTGGTGGAGTGAAAGAAACCATGTCTTTTGCCATTTACAATAATAGAATACCAATTGAGACCCTATCATACGCTTTAGCCATGTCAAGTTTAATAATGACATTACTACCAATATTTGGCTTCTTGATCTAATGAATGATCTCTTGTGCCAATATAATATTTTCTAATATACTTCTCCCTTTGACGAACCCGGACTGATTAAGAGAAATCAGATTAGGTAGAATAGAACCAAGTCTAGAGCTCACCAATTTAGAAATGATCTTGCTAGTGAAGTTGCTTAAACTGATGGGTCTGAACTCTGTAAGCTTGTTGGGATTGCTCACCTTAGGTAATAGAACTATACAAGAATGAGAAAAGTATTTAGGAATCATTTGGCCACAAAAGAATGCTTGAATGACACCAAGAAGATCATGCTTGATAATATGCCAACATTTCTGGAAGAATAAACCATTCATCCCATCCGGCCCAGCTGCAGAATTAGGATTCATAGAGAAAACCACTTCCTTCAATTCTTCCAGATTAGGCATGGCAGTAAGGGTATTATTCTGTTCTGGATTGACCATTCTGGGAATATAACTGATGGAAGCTTTATTTATAACCTTGTCCACTCCTGTAAAGATATTTTGGAAGTGGGCACAAGCAGCCTCGGCAATGTTATCCTCTCCCTGAATTCCTTCTCCATCCTCTCTGATAATTTTATGAATAAACAGTCTTCTTCTCCTTCCTCTTATCAGTGAATGGAAATATTTTGTGTTTGCATCACCCTCTTTGAACCAGTGTAATTGAGTTTTTTGTTTCAAAATGGAATCCTCCATTTTTAGAAATTTGATGTATTCAGCATTAAGTTCATGAAGATTTGTCCTGTTGATCTCATTATGTGTATGAATGAGATTCTCCTTAGCAACTCTGACCCTCTCTTCATACTCCTTGACTTTATTGAAAATATCACCAAATTCATCCCTAGACCAAGAGCTAAGAGTGTTAGATAACCTTTTCAATTTCTGATGAAACCTCTACATGTTGTTACCCTCTATAGGTCTTGCCCAACAAGTCTTAACAATATCAATGAAATTGGGTTGATCTGTCCAGCAGTTGAGAAATTTAAAGTACTTGATATGATCCTCCTCTCTAGCAATCATTTCCATCAGTAAGGGACAATGATTAGAGCCTACAGAAGGGAGGTGAGTGATGGTGGTTTGAGGCATTTTCTCCAGCCAAGAGTCATTTACCATCGCTCTGTCTAATCGTTTCCACACCCTATTGTGTATACCTCTTTTGTTGGACCATGTAAATTTCTGACCACTGAAACCGAGATCCATCAGGCCACATGCTTCAATTACAGCTATGAATTCCAAACTTTTCCTCATGTTGTAGGGCACTCCTCCAAGCTTCTCATCCATGGAAGTGATAACATTGTAATCACCTACTGCACACCAGGGAGAATTGGTTGTAACATTAGCTTGATGTAGCATACTGTCCCAGAAAGGTCTTCTAAGCTGGTCCTTGCACTTGGCATAAATAAATGTGGTAATTAACTGAGTTTGGGACTCATTATGAGCAATTTCACAGGTCACTTGTTGTTCATCCTCGTCTAATACTTTGCAGTCAACATCCAAATTCCAAAATAACCATATCTTACCATTGCAATTACTCATAGCATGGTCCAAAGCAAGTTGGTGTTTAAATGTTTGAACATGAGTACTGTCTGAGAAAGGCTCCAGAATAGCTATAAGAGAAATATGATGCATCTTTTTAAGCATTTTGAGTCTTTCCATAACACCTTGGGTGTTAATCCCCCTTACATTCCATATAAGAGTACAGATCATTGGGAGGATTTGGAAGTAAAGAGCCTGGTGTTTGGTCTGCCTGAAGTGACAGCAATAGGATTTTTCCCTTTGGTATTTTGAAACCTGTCATAATGAAGTCCCCTCGGTGATAATCCTTGTTGATTTGCTACCTGATGTATTTCCTCTTCTAGATCATTGACATTATGAGGACTAAAAGCTTTAATCAACAACTCACTAGTCTCATCATCATCATCCTGTTCCTGTAAGGATTGATTATCCATGTCTAGCTCATCTTCAGAGTTTTCCACGGCATATTCATCAATAATTGGCACTGAGTTGACCTTACATGCTGCTGTTAAGTCTGGAGGAGCCCTAGGAGGAGGAGTCAGGTACTGAGTTTGGAGAGGAGGAATATCCATACCTTGCATATCATCCACCATAATAAACTTTTTGCAATTGCTGGTCTGGTTAGTCTGTTCCTCTTGCTGATATTGATCATCTCCCTGCTGTGCATTTGATTTCTTCTTAGTTGCTTCCCTCTTCTTTTTACTAGGTTTATTCTTGCTCTTAGGGGTGGTCCCTTGTTTGCTAGTGCTAGCTTTGGACCCCATATCTTTTGCCATAGCTGCCCCTCTTTGATTGTCATTCTACCCTTTGTCTGCCTGCTGCTTGGATTTTTCAGTTTCAGATAATTCATTGGCCTGTTCATTATTCCTCTGTCCTCTTTCAGTAGTGTTACCCTGTTGCTCTTTTGTATTCTGAGTAGTTTCTGTATGTTTTTGCTGCAGTTTCTGTTGTTGTTTTGTCATGGCCTGGTGAGGCATAGGGGTTGCAGAGGCTCTAAAGTCAGGACTATGGTCAGTGTGTACCCCCTCATACAGAACATGAGTCAAATTCCCCCCTTTGGATACCCCTTCCTACATGTTAGAATGTATCTCCTGACTTCCCCCATCCATCCCTCCTTCAACTTCATCAATGTCATTAAGATAAGAAGTATTGGGGTTTATGGGAATTGGGAGCATTGAGTCAATACATGTGCTTTTGTTATTTGTTTGGATTTCTGTTTGCATGGCCTGTGCTTTTTGGTTGTGGTCTGTCTTAGACCTGCTTTGTGTTCCTTGTGGTGTTTTCCTCTCATTGTTGCTATGCCCCTGAATGTCTTCAGTCTGTTTTCCCTGCATGTTAAGGTTAGTAAAAGAATTATGATTAGAAATGTTACTTATACCTGTTTGCTGAACTGTGGGTTGTAGATGTTCATTTGACACTTTGTTCTGTGGTGAGGTTGATCTCCACACAGTCTTCTGTGTTTTCCCCTCCTGTGGTTTATTGGTTCTTCATTTTGGCACTTGCCATTCTTCTTCCTTTTGTTGTTCAGGTGGTTGTTGGTTGCTCCCTTCCTTGGTATGTTGGTGATGTTGTTCCTCTTGTTCCCTTGGTCTGACCTGTCTGTGTTCATTTCCTTGCTGCCTATGCTCAACTTTATTGAAATTTTTCATTTCTGCTCCTAACTCTTTTCTTCGTTTGAAGTCCTCATCTCTTATTTTGAAATTACAATCCTCTATCATGTGACCTTGATGTTTGCAGTATGCACAATAAGGAGGGATATTTTCATATTCAATTGGTTGCCATCTCCCTATAGTGAGATCTTCATCATCCAAACCAATCCAAACATGTCGAGGTCTAGTCTTGGTGAGGTCCACTTGGACCTTTACCTTGGCCATACTAGCTCTAGTTCGTTTAATGGAAGCTGTATCTAAATATAAAACTTTGCCCACAGATTCTAGCAACGGAATGATGAACTCCTTCTTGAAGCAGTGCCATGGTAGGCCTGGCAGCAGTATAGGAACAATGGGTGTTTCTTCTTCAGGTCTAAAATTGGGGGTCCAAGCTTGTATTCTCATGAGTTTGCCCTCAATGGTCATTCTTTGTTGTGTCCATACAGTGTTATAGTCCAACTCATTTTCCAAATCAATAAACACATGCCTGGCATTATAGTGAGCAATATTGACCCCCGCATTCAGCTGAGTTTGTAGAATAAAGCTCTTCCTGATTAATTCTATATTTGGCATGGTGTTACTAAATTTACCTATAAGGGTATATTTACAGTCCACAGCTAATTTGTTCATGAAGTCATCCATAACGAAGATCACAACAGGTTGGCCCTGTTTAGTAGTATGCCTAGGGGGAACAAGTTCTATAGAAGTAGTTTGTGTAGCATGAATTTGCCTGAGCCTAGCAGCTAGAGTTTGCACGACAGTGTAAGGAGCAGGTTCTATACTCTGATTCTGTTTGGAATTATGGTTCTCGATAGGATTGCTGGGATCTTTGGATAGGTTAGGTTGATTTATTTGCTGACTCTGTTGGTTGGGACTGGTAAGTCTATAAAAATTGCTAGAAAGTTTAGGAAAGTCCTTATGATAGTTACTTGGTTCAGCATTCCCTCCTTGATCAGGTGGTTGCAATAAATTTTTATCTCGCCCACTGTTATGATTTTGATTAACCTGCTGATGGGCTTCAGTGACTCCCCTGCTATTTGCCTTCTCATTTCTCATAACATTATTTTGTCCATTTGCAATGTCATTCACATGGACATCACTACTACTCAAATTAACCACATTTCTATTAGAGTTAGAGTTAGAAGACTTACCTGCCTGAGTGGTCTCCACATTTGGATTTTTGATTAATGAAGTGGAGTCTGTTTGCTGTTGTTTCTGCATATAGTCATGATCAAGTTCACTACTATACATAGGAGTCTTAGCTGGTCTTTGTTGGGGCTTGTGTCCATTGGTTTCACTCCAAATGAGAAATGTGATGAACTCTCCACGTCAATGACTTCCAAGTTAGCAGAATTTGTATTATCCTGCTGCTCATTTTGGTCCTGGTATAGTGGCATAGCTACTTGTTTAAATTCCATCACTGCTTTTTGTTTCATTGTAGCATTGTGATCTTGTTCTTGGCCATTAGACTCTGCTTGATCTTGGGGAAAAAACCTTTGGTGTTGTGCTTCAATTCTGCAATTGAGTTCTTCCAGTTCAGTTTGTGGCTTGATTGTAGAATTTAGGAAACTCGTTTGAATCTCCTTCTGGCAGTGTTCCTGAGCTAAAATGGTGGATATGTTGGTCAGGTGGATCTCCTCGTCCAACGAGCAATTGCTCCTAGTGGCGCCGTCGTCACCTGCGACTGCTTGCTCACCGGAGTTCATGTCGCCGACGATTTGACCGGCCATTTTACTTGAAATTGCTGTGAGATGTACCTCTTCACCAGGTGAACAATCCCCAATAGTCAAATCACCATGAACTTGGTGGGAACTTGGACGAATTTGAATGCGTAACTCAGGCGAATTTGCGGAGAATTTCACAGAAATCGCCTCATCAGCTCTCGTGATTGGCGCGGTGGAATCATGTAATTTTTGAGTATGTTGTATCCCTTGATTAGTAGAATCATTCCCACTGAATAGTTCTCGATGAATCCGCTTATCACGACCTGGGGAATTAATTTTCTGAATCCCTTGCAGCTCCCTTTCTGAAATCGCGATATTCATCGCCTCTGTATTTCGCGAATTCGTGGAGTTGTAGGATGAATTAGATGGTGATTCTTGGTGGGTTTTGTTCGTCTCCTCAGAGCGCCTCAGATGGCTTTGGTTCGGCGGCCTGAAAAGGCTCACCGGCGGTGCACGCACCATTCCAGCTGGTAAACTAGCCGTTGGAACAGTAGCGGCTGTGTAGATTTTTTAGAGAGTCCCGTGTAGAGAGAGAAATTAGAGAGAGAGAGAAAAAAAAAAAAGGTTTTAGGGTTTTGGGTTTAAGATTTAGGGTTTAGATTTTAGGATAAGATTTAGGGTTTAGGGTTTAGGGATCAGGTTTAGGGTTTAGGTGTTTAGGGTTTAGGGTTTAGGGTTTAGGGTTTAGGGATCTAGTTTAGGGTTTAGGGTTTAGGGTTTACAGTTTATGATTTTGGGTTTAGAGCTTAGCGTTTAGAGTTTAGGGTTTAGGGTTTAGGGTTTAGGGTTTAGGGTTTAGGGTTTAAGGATTAGAGTTTAGTGTTTATGGTTAAGGGCATAGGGTTTAGGGTTTAGGGTTTTGTGTGTAGGGTTTAGAGTTTTGTGTTTAGGGTTTAGGGTTTATTGTTTAGGGTTTTGGGTTTAGAGTTTGGATTGAGGATTTAGGGTTTCGGGTTTGGGTTTAGGGTTTAGGTGTAACAGCCCGTATTATGCATATGTTTGTTCTACTCTTGTGATACTTCACGTAGCCTTATAGTATAGGTGAGGGACCATGTTTCTTATATGATTAACGTTGGTTTAAACTAGCTCGGAAGGTGATGTGATGCCTTGCACATTTCAGCATGTGTACTGCAAGTGTTATCCTACGGGAGTATTTAAACTCGAGATAGTAAGGTGGTAATTGAGCTTAATGTTGAAAGTTATGTCACGACCCAAGCCTAGGGCCTAGACGTGACATGGCGAATGAGGAACCCGAAGGAACCCCAAACAAGCCTCTCAAACTTGTCATCACACTTCATCGGTCGCGGACGTACATTCAACATTAATTAACGGGAAATAGGGACT
>JAJOOD010010122.1:0-52921 GCA_029582525.1 Solanum tacnaense | reverse complement strand
CTAATACAATAGAATGAAATTGGGCCTAGCCCATACATCATGTCCAAAACTGAAAATAAGAAAAGAACTAAAAACAATGAAAGTCCTTCCTCGAAGCATGAGGACTCACCAAAGCTCGAAAACTCACAATCAACCTCTAGCCACTCTACTGATAACCTTGACACTTAGACCCTACATTTGGGGAAATGTAGGAAAGAGTATGCGTTAGTACAAAGTAATGTACCAAGTATGATAGCCATGCATAAAATATTTAAAACATGCTAAAAGAGACATTTTTATAAATATGCAATGATCAAGATAAAACATGCATCTTGAGAGTTAGAAACCATAAGTCAGTAAACCATGATCAATGCAAGTGAACATCATCTTAAAATATACTTACGATACTTCCTTGAAGTAACCTTGTTTCATCAGAACTTTACTTGTTTATGAGAAGAAGCCTCAACCAACATATAAGACCATGTGAGCTAGCAACATGGAGTCCAGTGTCTACCCCACACTGAAAATAGGTGTCCTACTTGCCACGGTAAGGACCATGGACTTCTAGCTATTATGGATCCATTAGCTAATGTCTTTCTAGACAATCCTATGGGGGCACATAAGTACGGGACTTGGGTAATCGCCACTTGTCCAATCGGTGCTAAGCTTAACTTCCATGGAATAGTTCTTAATCCTATTCATCATAGCTCATAAAGGAACATGGGTAATCACCTCTTGTACTTGAAGGAACATGGGTGATCGCCTCTTGTCCTTGAAGGAACATGGGTAATCGCCTCTTGTCCTTACATCACATGGCATGGGTAATCGCATCTTGTCATTCAATGGAGAGCATGTGTAATCGCCTTTTGCCTCAACATTAACATAATTCCTTAATCATCGGTTCATTTTAAGTGAGAATAACCTTTCAACCTTAGGAACCCTTATTAGGTGAGAACAAATTTCACAATCATGCATAGGTGTGTATATGAGAAAATCCTTTCAACAACACAACAACAATATCATCATTGATACTTCACTCTCAAAGCATCCTTAAAACATATACACGATTCTCATAAGAACATACTAACTTTCATAATTCATCTTTCCATAGTTCAAACCCATTTTCATACATCAACATCTAGAAATCATGGGTTAGATATTGACTCATAGACATTCATCATAAAATCATATAATTCTATCAATTCATGCTTGATTTCATAAGAATCTTCTTTCATAATCCAAAACCCACATTATATCATCATAATTGGAAAATATGGGATTCACATGGGTTCATGGGGGATCATCATAAAAACCATAGTATTTGATCAATTCATGCATACGAGATCATAATTCAATCATTTAAATCAACAATTAAGAAAAAAATCATAACATAGAAGAAAACACTAACTCAATTGGGGAATTCTAACTTTGAAAATAGGAGAATTTGGAAACTCCATGAATGGAAGGAATCCATGGATGAAAACTATCATACCTCAAAGCCAATTGCTTATCTTCAATGGAGGAATGTAGAACTGACTTGAAACCCTAGGTTAAATCTTTCTTCTTCAAGCTTTCTAGAGAGAAATATTTTGGAGAGGAGACTTGTTCTTCTTTTAGAAATTTGAGAGAATGATTTCAATAGAGGGAAATTTGGGGTTAAAACGTTTATATAGGGGTCTTAACGAAGGGTAAAACGACATAGTATTAGGCTAGACTAATTATGAAAAGACTCAACTGCCCCTAAGAAAATAACTGCCGCCCCTAACGACGCCTTGGACTGACGGACCGTGGTTTGACCGACGGCCCGTCTTGTTGGTCCATCATCTGGCGTGAGAAGATAGATTTAGGTGTCATAATCCACGAACCCTTAAACCACGGACTGTGGACCCAAAAATGGTCCGTTGGTCCAACCGTGGATCATGGTTCCCTGAACAATTTGGGTGTCCAATCCACGGACCAGACCCACGGTCTGTGGCTTAGTCCACATGCCGTGGCTAGTGTCCGTTCGATGGCATCAAAAGTTTATGAAAAGTTACTATTATAACCTTCTAGAATCTGATGTGTTACATTATCTCCCCGTTGGGATTATTCATCCTCAAATGATATTCAAGACGTCATAAGAGAAAATGACTCTAAACTAGGAACCCATCATGCAACTTCATCAAAATGCACATAACCAAGTAGGAATATCTATTCCAAGATAGGACATATTTAAAACATCATAAGGAAGATATAAACTAAGCCTAGCAGCCCAACATGAATGCAATCTCATAAATACACATATCCGAGGAGGAAACATCAACTCCAAGCTAAAGCATGTTCAAATCATCATATAATGAAATCTATATGCAACTCATACTCAATGCACATAAACATGTATATATCAATCAAATAAACTCATTTTCTCAAAACGTAAACTTTTTCATGAACATGCATAAATGAGGAAATCATGGATATGTCTAAGACACATGACTCCAAAACAAAGAGTAAACCATGAGGAACTCATTACCTGAAGCTAGAGTAGGGGTAGAAGGAAAAAGATGAGGATATCTAGACATCATATCGGCCTAGGCCTCCCAAGTAGCACCTCAACTAACTGATTCCTCCACAACACTTTCACGGAATCAACTTCTTTATTTCTCAACTTCTTGACTTACCGGTCTAAAATCTCAATCGGAACTTCTTCATAAGAAAGATTCTCCTTAACTCCTAAACCTTCTAAGGGAACTATGGATGTCGGATTACCAATACATTTCTTCAACATAGAGACATGGAAAACCAGATGCACCGATGCCAACTCATTAGGAAAATCTGGTTCATAAGCAACCTTACCAACACGCCTCAAAATAATTAATTCTTTGCAATGAGAGAAGAAAGGAAAGGAAGAACATTTCAACTAAATAATAGATATTAAAAAAGATCCAACAAGATGATAAATAAAAATAAATTGATTGATCTATTACATCGTATGAAGTTTTCCTCCTAGAAATTAACTTGTTAATGTACTGAATTTGAGCGCATTGGACATTGGAGGCGAAATGTTGTGTTTTGGATTTGGTCCGGAAGGAACTTCATGTAAGGATGACATCAAGTTTCTTGAAGCTCTTAACACATATAAACATCGAAAAATTCTTTGATTTCTAACGATTTGATTGAAACATCCTCAATTCTGATAGCAACAACTTCTATTGGTGTATTGAGAAGGAGAAGAGCAACAACACATACAAAGAAATGAAAGCTATTCGTGTTGAAACGAGAAGAGATATAATTTTACTTCTTATGTGTTTGATTTTGCTGGTATATGGTTCCTTCTTTTTATAGTGGTTCAAACATTTTTTAATTTTAATTCACTTTCCTTATTTTTTATGGCTAGAAAATCTGCATTAGATTAAATTTCATTTATCATTATCTTTATTAATTTTTCTTAAATTTCTACCCTTTTATACTTTTTTTTTTTTTATGGCTAGAAAATCTTTCATTAAAATAAGTACATTTATTATTATCCATATTTTTCTAAATCTTTTCCTATTTTTTTACTTTATATGTTTTACCATTTTCTATCACTTCGGCATGAATATGTGCAAACTTAATTTTCTCCATTTTCCTTATCTATATAAGTGTGACATGATTATTCTTCTAAGTCAAGATTTATATTTATTTGACTAATAAAAACACATGTGCTTCATATAATTCCAAAAACTTCACTTACTTAAGTTAATAAATATTTTTCTTCTTCTTATCATTCAAATAATTAAAAAAAACGTATATCTCTTTTTGTAAATGCATATATATAGAAAAACGTACTATTGTACATGATTTTAGTTTTACATATATTTGATGGGGAATCTTAATAGCTCAGTTGGTTGGGGTTACGATCCAAAATTCCGAATCATGATAACACCTACCATAACCCACCAATAGGTAAGTCAACTCATATCCCGGAACGACAAGTTACAGGCATATTGAACATAATCAAGGAAAAAGAAACATATAGAAAATAAAGATCAAACATAAAAAAAGGTAAAGAGATAGACGATATATAAATACAAACCATCCCCAAGACATGGTATCAGTTGGTAATCGAGCCACTAGTTTCAACAAAGTACAAGATAAATATACATATATAGAGAACCATCCCCGATTGGAAAAATAAAAACTAATCTAAGTCAAACAAATGAAGATTTGCAACTCTGAATGTCAGGAGCTCACCCTAGTCTGTGAATTAGAAAGTTTCTCCGCATGAGGCACATGTTAATAGAGAGAGCGCGTACTATGATCTCCAGGAAGTAAAAGTATAATATGAGTACCAACAAGCTGTACTTAGTAGAAATAGGCAAATTGAGAGCCAAAGATAATGCAAGAATAAATAATAGGTAAGTAAGGAATGTACGGTACAAGCAACCAAAGAAGAGGTATCATACAATCAAAGTGAACAAGGAAAACAGATAGGATAAATAATAAAGTAACCAAGACAAGGGAACGTACATGGAGGCACTAACCCAAAAACCTAATCACTACAAGAGTGCACTAAGGAAGTCGACTAACTGGAGATGAACAACGATAACCACCGCTACAAACCACAGCGAGAGGCCAATCCAACCTGATCAAATCCAGAAGCACAAAAATAGAGACAAGTCCAGGCCATTCATACAATCAACTATCACACAAAATATACAATTATATACAAACAGCAACCTAAACAGACCCCCATAAGCCCAGAAGGTACACAACAAAAAACATAACCCTACTGACCCTCGATAAGACTGACGGGTGCAAACAACAATCAATTATACTAGTGATACACGATACATATAAATGCAAGTTAAGCAATAAAAACTAAAGGTGCCAACAATACCAAGTATCACACACCCAAGTATATACACTTCATGCCTTCAAACATTCTACGTAGGACCTTCTTGGATACCCCTCCTTATGTTCAACATTTCACATGGACAGAGAGACTCATAGGAGACTCAAAATGTCAATATATACTGTCTTAACTCTCTTAACTCGATTAAGGACTTTCATAATTTGTCTGTCATAGTATCAAATCTACTCCATCATGATACCAGAGATATACATGTCCAATCAATATAAAAAGGGTCAGCGATATTCCCAATCGATCAAGTAAGAAGTGAGCACATCGCCGATGCCTCTTTCTTTGTAACACCTCGGATCCAAATGAATGGGAAGTTACAACTTTTTAGGATCTGGTGCCAGTACCAACGGATCCACCAACGACCCGTGGACTGGCACACGGTCCGTAGGTAGTTTCGTGGGTGACTAGTCCAACTTTTTCAAAAGTGTCAAGTTCCAATACTTTTATACGGTTCACTATTACGGTCCATCACCCCTAACACAAGTCATAGGAGGTCTCGTAGGTGAGTCTCAGACTTAGCGGGATTTTATGAAATTTCAGCTGGAATTATGGAGGCCATATATGGACCGTAGGTTGACCAATGGACCGTACATGGGTCCCGTTAGTTGAAGGTCTAAAAAAAGGTTTATGAACCCATCAAACAGTCAACCAGGACGGTCCGTAGGTGGACCCACAGACCGTAAGTCCCCACCATTGACGGGAGTCGATAGTTATTTTAAAAGGGCTTTTAGGTCTTTTTCTAATTATTTTAATCCAATACTATGTCATTTTACTTTTAATTAGAGGCCCTATATAAACATTTTTAACCCAAAATCTCCTAATTCAATTCATTCTCTCAAATTTCTAAAAGAAGAAAAAGTTTATCCTCCCAAATATTTCTCTCTATAGAAACTTGAAGAAGAAGACTAGGGTTTCAAGTCAAGTCTGCAATTTCACCATTGATTGTAAGCTCTTGGCATTAAGGTATGATTGTATTCACCTATCGAGTCCTTTCCTGTAACACCCCAAAAACTAGAAGGCTAAACTAGAGGTTGACGTTAGGGTAGGAGACTCAAATGTACTTCCCCGTACCTAAAAATATAGGGTTTCGTGTTAGAACATCAATGTATGACCCCTAAGGACCAACCATAGGTCTGTCACGCCCCGAGCCTACACCGTAGGTGAGATTGGCACTCGAGAATCATTGCTGGCCCCAAGCGAACCCTTGGCATGGCTTACTTACTTACTCAACGGAAGACTTTAAGCATTAAGAAAAGAACTCAAATGAAAGATAACTCAACTGTCTCAAACTAAACTCATAGTGTTTTAGAAATAAACATTTAACTTAGCCAAAGTGGCAACTTAAAACTGAACATAAGTCAATAACAAGATAAAGACAAATGCACTAACTGACTGTCTATCTATGAAGCCTCTATTAACTGAGATGGATGTCGGGACAAGACCCATGACATCCTAATGAACTAAATACTGAAGGAATAAAAAGGGATCCTCTAGAAGCAATGAGGCTCACCAACAAACTCTGTAGCTAAACTAGAATCAACGATGCACTAGATGCTGATCCTGGTCACCTGTGTCTGCATAATAAAAAAATGCAGGACAAATGGCATCAGTACATTGAATGTACGAGCATGCGAGGGGTAATATAAAACAAGACATAAGCTTGAAAGGAACTGAAGAACTTACCTGGCTCAACTAAACTGAACTGATTTAAATATAAAGCAGTGTAAATAAATGCAGTATAAAGAAAAGCTTTAAAACATGGTTTTCAACTCTGTGTATTTATAAATACAATAATAACTCTGTATGTATGCAAAGATACAATATAAACTCTGTTTGTAAATGAAAATACAAATATTTCTGATGTATATAAAAATACAAAATACTGATATGGGAGTTTCTCTAACCGACAACCATCACTTAAGAGCTATCGTGATGATACAACATTTTGCCTCACGCTGCCAGGGCTGTCCTATACCTTGCCGGGGGTATAAAACCTTAGCTACTAAGTTGATCCACTAGTCTATGCTACAAAGCACTAAGGAATCATCTAAAAAGTATGATCCTTTTCTACCCATGGCACTACATGGTTTATGGGGGATGTGAGTTGGCTGAACTCTCCCCCATATCGGTGCTCAATACTACTCCCAAAATATGATATTAACTCTTATGTTTTAAAAAAAACATACTTCTTTTTGTGATTTGAGATAATTGCTCAAAAACTTAGCTCAAAGGAAATCTTGGAAATCAAAGTTTCCTCTCTTGCTTAATTGTGAAAGCATTTACTCTTTACTGAAAAAGTAGGTCAAAGGCTCGTTATTGAAAAAGTAGCTCAAAGGCTCTTTACTGAAAAAAACTAGCTCAAAGGCTCTTTACTGAACTTCAATCTTTACTCTTTACTCAACTCAAAACTCAAGTCTTAAAACAAAGTTAAAACATTTGTAAAAGACTTTTGGAAGACTCTATGAACTTCTCTTGACTAGGCTCTTAACTTCTCTTGACTTGACTCTTAACTCATCCTTGGATTGAATTATGGATTTAAGGATTGTGATTTGTGATAGGAAAGATCTCAGGATGTTTAGGAGTGCTTTTAGCTAGTTAAACATAAGAAAAGATCAAGAAATCACTATGTAGAAGCAAGTCCCTGATGCGGAGATGCATTTAATTATTTGGTCACGAAATAAATTTTGAGGCAGAACAGTCCGTGACCGCTCCGCGACGCGTGGAAGATTTTTCCAATCCTGAGGAATAAGTCCGCGATGCGGACCTGGTACCCAAATTCTGCCAACTTTTTCCTTCTTCATTTTCTGACCCTAATTCGCCTAAACTCAGTTCTTTTTCTCAAATTCTCTTTAGATTCAGATACCCAACAAATATACCTAAGAACCTAACTCAAAACAACTCTAAAATCAACCTTAAACTCTCAAGAACTCCTCAATCTCATCCCAAATTCAAGAACGAAAGCAATTTAAGAATACAACTCAAGAACATCTAACACTCAATCTTTTATGACGGAATCAAACTGAAATAAACATGTTTGGCGCGTGGGTGAACGAACCCAATGCTATGTAAACTCACATACCTCGTAGGGATCACCCCTTGATGAAATCCACGATCAAACTTGAACGATCTTGACGAATCTTGCTTCTTCTCCTCTTCTTTTCTCTTCTCTCAAAGCCCTAACTCTTTTTGGATAAGCGTAAACTGACCAAGTTCAGTTTAGACCCCAATTAAACTACTAAAAATGAATTAAAATAATTGGGAAAGGAAAAGACTAAAATACGCTTCCAAAATCTAGATTAGACTTTCCTTAATTAAACAGCCCAATTTCCAATGGGCATATCTCACTCATACGAACTCGGAATAGCACAAACTTGGTGGAGTTGGAAAGATTATTCCAAGATCTTTCCTACGATATATGGAAACACACCTAAATCATCCTAAGCTAGGATTTATAGTCCTTTGAAGTTGACCTAAAATCCAACTTAACATGCTTAACAAATTTTCCAGATTCTTATATTCTTTCCAAAAGCAACTATTTCCACTTTTTAACTTCTTTCTAGTTACGGGGTGTTATAATATCTCCCCTTTGGGAACATTCGTCCTCGAATGAGCTTACTCTTAGTAGTCTAAGGGTGTATCATCTAACATTCAGTTGAAACACCCAACAATCAAAATGCAAAAACAAAATGCCAATTTATAAATAAATACCAATAAAAGGATTAGTACCTTGATCTGGAATTTCTCTGGTTTCAAAGAGATGTGGATATCTCTTCTTCATATCCTCCTCTGCTTCCCAGGTAGCTCCCTCAGTAAACTGGTTCCTCCAAAGAACTTTGACTGATGCTACTTCCTTAGTCCTCAACTTGCAAACTTGGCGATCTAGAATCTAAACCGGAATCTCCTCATAAGATAAGCTATCCTTGATACCAATATCTTCAGTTGGTATGATAAGTGAAGGATCTCCCATGCACTTTTTCAACACGGGAATGTGAAATACCGGATGAACCGCTGCTAACTCTTGTGGTAGATCTAACTCATAAACTACTTTGCCAATCCTCTTTGGTATTTTGTAAGGACCAATATACCAGGGACTAAGCTTCCTCTTCTTACCAAATCTCATAACACCCTTCATGGGTAAAACTTTCAAGTAAACCCAATCATCTACTTCAAACTCTAACTCCCTTCTCCTAACATCAGTGTAGGATTTTTGACGACACTACGCCGTTTTCAACCTCTCTTGAATCACTTTCACTTTCTCCAGCTTGATGAACTAAATCTAGTCCTATCAACCCAGCTTCACCAACTTCAAACCATCCAATAGGAGATCTGCATCTTCTCCCATAAAGAGCTTCATAAGGAGCCATTTGGATGCTAGAGTGGTAACTATTGTTGTAAGCAAACTCAATGAGAGGTAGGTGATCATCCCAATTACCAATGAAATCAATCACATAATCTACCTTGATACCTCAAAACACCCTCTCCCCCTTGTTCAAAAGCCATCACTTTTTTGCTTATGAACACTTGCCTTTAATTCAAGCAATAAAGGATCTTGGTCTTGCTTCTCTTTTACTTCTGACACTAATGATGATTCAACCCCATTCATCACCACTTCTCCTCCTTCTTTGGAATCCATTAGTCGAACTCCTAGTCATGCAAGTCTATGCACCTCTTTTGCTAACTCTTTCTTATCTTCCTCAAAATGGGCGGCACTACCCATAGACAACCAGCTCAAGGCATCAACAACAACATAAGCCTTACCTAGGTGATATAAAATACTCATGCCATAATCCTTGAGTAATTCTAACCACCTCCTCTTTCAAGATTAAGCTCTTTCTGAGTAAACACATACTGAAGACTCATGTGATCGGTGAACACATCCATATGAACACCATAAAGATAATGGTGCCATATTTTCAAAGCAAATACTACAACAACCAACTCTAGACCATGTGTTGGGTAATTCTTCTCATGAAATTTCAACTGTCTAGAGGCATAAGCTATAACTTTGCCATTCTGCATTAACAAACAACCCAAACCAACTCTGGACGCATCACAATATACGACAAAACCTTGAGTACCTTCTGGTAAGGTCAACGGGGGGTGGGGGGCAGTAGTCAACCTCTTTTTCAACTCCTGAAAGCTTTTCTCACAAGCTTCAGACCATTGAAACTTAATGGTTTTCTGAGTTAACTTTGTCAAAGGGGATGAAATAGACAAGAACCCCTCTACGAACCTTCTATAATAGCCAGCCAAACCTAAGAAACTCCTAATGTCAGTTGGAGACGTGGGTCTAGGCCAATTTTGCACTGCCTCTATTTTTTAGTATCAATTTAATTCCCTCTCTTGACACAATGTGGCCTATGAATGCCAAAGACTCAAGCCAAAATTCATACTTAGAGAATTTGGCATACACCTCTCTATCCTTTAGAGTTTGGAGAACTATTTTGAGATGACTAGCATGATCTTCCTCATTCCTCGAATAGATTAGTATGTCATCAATGAACACGATAACAAACATATCTAAATAAGTCTTGAATACTCTATTCATAAGGTCCATGAACGCTGCAGGCGCATTATTCAAACCAAAGGACATAACTAGGAACTCATAATGACCATAACGGGTCCTGAATGTTGTCTTTGGAATGTCACATTCCCTTACTTTCATCTGATGGTAGCCTGATCTGAGGTCTATCTTAGAGAAACAAGTAGCACCCTGAAGTTGATCGAAAAGATCATAAATTCTCGGAATAGGATATTTATTCTTGATGGTAACCTTGTTCAACTAGCGGTAATCTATACACATCCTAATGGAACCATCTTTGTTTCTCACAAACAAGACCAGAGTGCCCCAATGTGAGACACTTGGTCGAATAAAACCTTTCTCTAGGAGATCTTTCAACTGCTCTTTCAACTTTTTTAACTCGGCTGTAGCCATTCTATATAGCGGAATAGATATAGGACGAGTATCTGGAAGAATGTCTATACTGAAGTCTATTTCTCTCTCAGGAGGGACTCCAGGAAGATCATTAGGAAAGACTTCTGGAAACTCTCTTACTACTAAAACTGACTGAATATGAGGTATCTCAATACTAGAGTCATTAACTCGGACTAAGTGATAGACACACCCCTTAGAAACCAACTTTCTTGCCTTAAGGTACGAAATGAAATGACCCTTAGGCACTGCTGAACTGCTTTTCCACTCTAAGACTGGCTCATTAGGAAACTGGAACTTGACAACTAGAGTTCTACAATCAACTGAGTCATAACAGACATGAAGCCAGTCCATACCAAGAATGACATCAAAATCTACCATGTGTAACTCAAATGCAACATAACTCAACTGTCTCAAACTAAACTTATAGTGTTTTAGAAAAAAATATTTAACTTAGCCAAAGTGGCAACTCAAAACTGAAAATAAGTCAATAACAAGATAAAGACAAATGCACTAACTGACTATCTATCTATGAAGCCTCTATTTAACTGAGATGGATGTCGGGACAAGACCTACGACATCGTAATGAACTAAATACTGAAAAGAAATAATAAGGGATCCTCCGGAAGCAAGGAGGCTCACCAACGAACTCTGAAGCTCAACTAGAATCAACGATGCGCTGGATGCTATTCCTGGTCACCTATGTCTGCATTATAAAAAGATGCAGGACAAATGGCATCAAGACATTGAATGTAAGAGCAGGCGAGGGGAAATCTAAAACAAGACATAAGATTGAAAGGAATTGAAGAACTTACCTGTCTCAACTCAATTGGATTGAATTGAACTGATTTCAATATAAAGTAGTGTAAATAAATACAGTATAAAGAAAAGCTTTAAAACATGGATTTCAACTCAGTGTATTTAAAAATACAATAATAACTCTGCATGTATACAAAGATACAATATGACCTCTGTGTGTATATGAAAATATAAATATTTTTGAGGTATATAAAAATACAAAATATTGATGTGAGAGTTTCTCTAACTGACAACCATCACTTAAGAGCTATCGTGATGATACAACATTTTGCCTCATGCTGCCAGGGCCATCCTATACCTTGCCGGGGATATAGAACCTAGACTATCAAGTGTATCCACTAGTCTATGCGAAAAAGCACTAAGGAATCATCAAAAAAGTATGATCCGTTTCTACCCATGGTGGCTACGTGGTTTATGTGGGCTGTGAGTTGGCTGAACTCTCCCCTATGTCGGTGCTCAATACTACTTCCAAAATATGATACTAGCTCTTATGTTTTAAAAAAAACATACTTCTTTCTGTGATTTGAGATAATTTCTCAAAAACTTAGCTCAAAGGCTATCTTGGAAATCAAAGTTTCCTCTCTTGCTTAATTGTGAAAGCATTTACTCTTTACTGAAAAACTAACTCAAACACTCTTTACTGAAAAACTAGCTCCAAGGCTCTGTACTGAAAAAAACTAGATCAAAGGCTCTTTACTAAAAATCAAAGTTTCCTTTCTTGCTTAAATGTGAAAACATTTACTCTTTGGGAATACATAGTCCCGATATACTCTTTTTGAATAAATGAACTTCAATCTTTACTCTTTACTCAACTCAAAACTCAAGTCTTAAAACAAAGTTAAAACATTTGTAAAAGAATTTTGGAAGACTCTATGAACTTCTCTTGACTAGGCTCTTAACTTCTCTTGACTTGACTCTTAACTGATCCTTGAATTGAATTATGGATTCAAGGATTGTGATTTGTGATAGGAAAGATTTCATGATGTTTAGGAGTGTTTTATATAGTTAAACATGAGAAAAGATCAAGAAATCATTGTCTGGAAGCATGTTCGCGACACGAAAATGCATTTAATTATTTGGTCGCGAAATAAATTTTGAGACAAAATGGTCCGTGACCGCTCTGCGATGCGAGGAAGATTTTTCCAATCCTGAGGAACAGGTCCGCGACGCGGACATGGTACCTTGATTCTGCCGACTTTTTCCTTCTTCATTTGAGACCCCAATTCGCCTAAGCTCGGTTCTTTTTCTCAAATTCTCTTTAGATTAAGATACCCAACAAATGTATGCAAGAACCTAACTCAAAACAACTCTAAAAACTGACCTTATACTCTCAAGAACTCCTCAATCTCATCCCAAATTCAAGAACGAAAGCCATTCAAGAATACAACTCAAGAGCATCAAAGTCTCAATCTTTTAGGATGAAAATCATACTGAAATAAACATGTTTGGTGTGTGGGTGAATGAACCCAACTCTATGTGAACTCACATACCTCAGAGGGATCACCCCTTGACGAAATCCACGATCAAACTTGAATGATCTTGATGAATCTTGCTTCTTCTCCTCTTTTCTTCTCTTCTTTTCTCTTCTCTCAAAACCCTAGCTCACTTTGGAAAAGCGTAAACTGACCAAGTTCAGTTTAGACCCCAATTAAACTCATAAAAATGAATTAAAATAATTGGGAAAGGAAAAGACTTAAATACCCTTCCAAAATCTTGATGAGACTTTCCTTATTTGAACAACCCAACTTCCAATGGACATATCTCACTCATATGAACACGGAATAGCGTAAAATTGGCGGCGTTGGAAAGATTATTCCAAGATATTTCTTAGGATATCTGGAAACACACCTAAATCATCCTGCACTAGGAGGTATGGTCGTTTGAAGTTGACCAAAAATCCAACTTAACATAGTTAACAAATTTTCCAGATTTTTATACTTTCCAAAAACAACTATTTCCACTTTTTAAATTCTTTGTAGTTATGGGGTGTTACAGGGTCCTTGAGGATGGCACCAAAGATGTTCCTGGGTAGTAACCCACGAGGAGCCACTCACGCCTCGTAGGCCCCCCATACTTTGTGGGTGAGGGGCCGTAGGTTGAGCCTACAAAATCAAGCCCCAGAAATCCGACCCAAGCTTCACCATAATGGGCCGTGGGTCCAACCATGGTCCATCTATGATGGGGTCATGGGTGGTGACTGGAAACGCTTTTTGGGAGTTAGTTGAGGGGTACTTTGGGGTTTTCCATTTTTATTTAATACTAAGTGACATCGTTTTACACTAAATTACACTAACTATATATGATTTAAGACCCCTAAATTAAGTCATCTTCCTCACAATTCCAAAATACCAAATCAAAACCAACTTTTCCCCAAAATTCTCTCTCTACAACTTCAAGGAAGAAGAAGAAGAAAGTTTGGGCTAGGGTTCAAGGATCAAGATTTTCCACTCAAATTGTTGGATTTTATCACTAAGGTAGGGTACTCCTTCAGCCATGGACAATATTCATCCACGGAGACCCTCCAAACTCAATTTAAAAACTTGTAATTTCTCCAAAAGCTAGTGTTTTACTCCAAGTTATGGATTCCTTTCAAAAATGATTCTAATGGTTTAATTACATTGTATTATGATTGAATTGATGATTTAATATTGTTTTTATGTTGAATACCCTAAGAATCCATGAAATTCCCATATTCCCAATTTATGACCTTGTGATGTGGGTGAACTGATGAAAGAAGGATACTATGAGATTATGCTTGTAGTATTGGAGTTATTTGAATCATGTTATTATCCATGTCTAATGTAGTAATTCTAGATGTGTTCATTTGACATGAGCTTTGACCTTTGAAAAGGCAAGATATGATATAATACATGAATTATGAAGGTTATGTATATGCTTTAAGAAAACTTTGAGAGGGAAGTGTCCATGATTATGATAATGTTGTTGTGTCGATTGAAAGACTATTTTCATGAACACATAATGAACATGATCTGAAAGGTTTTCTCATAATATGATGATTCTAAGGTTGAAAGAATATTCTCACCCAATTGAATCTAATGTTATACGTAGACATCGGCGGTGAAAGGTTATTCTCATGCATGATCTAATGATCTATCTTAATGAAACAATTTATGAATTAATAAGTACTCAGTGGGATAAATGCTTAGCATCGAGTGGATATTGACTATGAGATGGAAGCCCTTCCATGATAAAGGTCGGTTTTCTAAAAGTAATATCTTGAGATGGAAACCTTTCCGTGAGAAAGGTCGGGTTTCTAGTAGCAATCTCTTTATCCCATGAACTATGTGCCCCCATAGTTCTTTAGCTAATGGATCCACCTAAAAGCTAACAAATGATGGTCTTACCTTAGGCAAGTAGGCAACCCTTTTCGGTGTGGGTAACACCGGATTCCATGTTTAGCTTGCATGGTCTATGTCGGTTAAGGCTTATTCCCAGTTTGGCAACAATATGAATAAGAACATGAATTATGAATTATGATTATTCAAGCAGATTTACTTAGCATGGATGGGATTATGGGATCTTATTCATACATTGCACAAGTAGACTTTGAGGGTACTTATGGTATATTTCTCTTATGATATGATGATTTACGTAATGAACATGCTTATAACTTATGTTGTACCATTATCTTCAAAATGAAGATTTAACTTAGTAAATTGCATGCATTCAACTAAACTGTCCCTTTTAGCATGTTTTCAAGGTTTTTATGCATGGCTATCATACTTAGTCCATTTTTGTACTAACCCATAGTTTCTTATAGTTTTCCCAAGTGTAGGGTCCAGTTCTTAAGGCGATCATCTTTTGTATTCAAGCTTGGATTCGACTATTCTCCTAGCTTGTGGTGGGTCCTCATGATTCAAGTATGGATGCTTCATTTAGAGTTTCATTTCTAGTATTTATTTTCGGACTATGTTGTTTGGCCGTGTCCCTTTCCATTTGAACTATTGTAATAGATGGCTTTATTGAGACAAGTCTAGACTTCCGCTTTCTTTTATAAAGACTATTTGGACTTGAAATATGTTTTGTTCTCTTTATTGTTCTATGCTTATGTTATGATATGCTAAGTGGCTTACATGGTGCCTTTCAGGGTTCTATGTGCCTTGTTACGTCTAGGGGGTACCCCTGGGTCGTGACAAACTTTGTAATCAGAGCACATTGTTTAGAATGAGTCTAGGATGATATCTCATAAGCCACGTCTAGTAGAGTCATGTTCGTAAATGTGAAGCGCGCCACATTTATGAATGAGAGGCTATAATATTATTGGGAAATTCCACTTCTTTCATTACTTATAAGTCGTGCAATTGAGTTTAAATCTATAAGGTTTTTCTTCTAACCCTTATTCGATGGTCTACATGATATGACTACTCAAAAGGCAGTTGCAAGATGGGTTGAGGAAGACAATTTGAATGAAGGAGCTCCTCCTCAAGTTCCTCAAGCTCCGATTAATCCTTCGGCTATGTCGAATGTGAAGTTTAGGTTGAATTTCCTAATGTTGGCCCTAGCTATAATAGCTCAAGATCAAGCTGTGACAACTCAAGCCCAAGCTATGAAGACCCAAGCCAATACAGAGGTTGTAGCTCCGGTGAACCCTAATATGAATTTTGCAGCTTCTAGAGTGAGGGATTTTACTAGAATGAACCCCCTCGAGTTTCATGGCTCCAACGTAGGAGAGGATCCTCAAGAATTTATGGAAGAGGTTTATAAAATACTTGATATCATGGGGGTGACTTTGGTAGAGGAAGCGGAGTTAGCCGCTTACCAATGGAAAGGTGTTTCTCAAGTATGGTATAATCAATGGAAGAACGGTAGGCTGGTAGGAGTGGGTCCCATAGAGTGGGAAGCATTTAGATTGACATTTCTTAATAGGTTCTTTCCCAGAGAGTTGAGAGAAGCTAAGGTGGAAGAGTTCATTAACCTTTGTCAAGGAGGTATGAGTGTTCAAGAGTATTCTCTAAAGTTTAGCCAATCGTCCAAGTATGCTCCGGCATTGGTGGCGAATCCAAGGGATATGATGAGTAGGTATTTGACGGGTGTGTCCAAACTGGTAAGAAAAGAATGTCGTACGACAATGCTCCATGGTAATATGGATATCTCACGTCTTATGGTGTATGCTCAACAAATGGAGGATGAGAAACTCCAAGAAAAGAATAGGAAGGTGAAAAGAGCAAGGACCGATGATGGGAACTTCTCCAAGGCCAAGTCTGATGGACAAGGTCAACCAAGGTTCAAGCAAAGGTTCTCCAACCAAGGTTCCTTAAATGCTTCTCCAAGAGTAAACAAGGATAGGGTGTCTAACCCTAAACCTCAAGGAGCAAATAGTTGTGGTTTTTATGTGAATAGGCCTAATTGTGCAAAATGTGGGAAGATTCATGAGTGTAAGTGCCTAGCCGGCATGGATGTTTGTGTTGGTTGTGGTAAGATTGGCCATTAATTGAGGAATTGCCCAACACTTACGGCTAAGGGGAAAGAAGGCAAGCAAGCTCCTCCAAGAGGTTCAAACTCCAATGCTCCAAAGCAAAACCGCTTTTATGCTCTTCAATCTCGAAGTGACCAAGAGAGCTCCCCGGATATGGTGATCGGTATGTTAAAAGTTTTTCTTATTGATGTATATGCTTTGTTAGATCCCAGTGCTGCTTTGTCCTTTGTGACACCTTATGTGACCATGAAGTTTGATATGCTCCCCGAAGTGTTATTAGAACCTTTTTCGGTTTCTACCCTAGTTGGTGATTCTGTGGTTGCTAAGAGGGTTTATAGAAGATGTCCCATTTCCTTGTCCCATAGAGTTTCTCTTGTCAACTTGGTAGAGCTTGACATGTTAGACTTTGATGTGATTCTTGGTATGGATTGGTTGCATGCATGTTATGCCTATATTGATTGTAGGATTCGGGTGGTTAGATTCCAATTTCCAAATGAGCCTATCTTAGAGTGGAAAGGAGGAATTTTTATGCATAGAGGTCAATCTGCGTCGAACCTTAAAGCTAGAAAGATGATCTCAAAAGGTTGCTTTTACCATGTTGTTAGGTGAGGGATGTAGATTCCAAAACCCCTTCTCTTGAGTCGGTTCCTATAGTTAATCAGTTTCCAGAAGTTTTTCCCGATGATTTGGTTGGTATTCCTCCCGAGTGGGAAATAGATTTTGATAGTGACCTCCTTTCGGATAAGCAACCTATCTCTATTCCTCCTTATAGAATGGCTCTGACGGAGTTAAAGGAATTGAAAGAGCAAATAAAGGATTTGCTAGACAAGGGTTTTATTCAACCGAGTATCTATCCATGGGGTGCTCCGGTGTGTTTGTTAGAAAGAAGGACGGATCTCTTAGAATGTGCATTGATTATCGTCAGTTGAATAAAGTGACCATCAAGAATAAGTATCCCCTTTCGAGAATTGATGACTTGTTTGACCAACTTCAAGGGGCTAGGTATTTCTCTAAGATTGATCATCGTTCGGGTTATCACCAATTGAGGGTGAGAGGGGTTGATATTCCCAAGACGGCTTTTCAAATGAGATATGGTCACTATGAGTTCCTAGTAATGTCCTTTGGTTTAACTAACGCTCCAGCGGCGTTCATGGACTTAATGAATAGAGTGTTCCGATAATATCTTGACATGTTTGTGATCATGTTTATCGATGATATTTTGATTTATTCAAGGAGTGAGATCAGCATGTGGACCATTTGAGAATTGTATTGCAAGTTCTTAAGGACCATCAACTTTTTGTGAAGTTTAGCAAGTGTGAATTTTGGTTAAGGTCTGTAGCATTCCTTGGTCATATTGTGTCAAGTAAGGGTATTGGGGTAGATCCTATAAATATGGATGCGGTCAAGAGTTGTCCTAGACCTCTATTACCGACAGACATTAGAAGCTTCTTGGGTTTGGCCGGTTATTATAGGAGATTTGTTGAGGGTTTTTCTTCCCTTGCCTCTCCTTTGACGACTTTGACTCAAAAGAAAGCTAAGTATGTATGATCGGAAGCTTGTGAGAAGAGTTTCCAAGAGTTGAAAGATAGACTTACTTCTGCTCCGATATTGACCTAACCAGAGGGTCCGAATGGTTTTGTGGTGTATTGTGATGCCTCTAGATTTGGGTTGGGATGTGTGCTTATGCAAAACGGTAAGGTGATTGCCTATGTTTCAAGGAAACTTAAAATCCATGAGAAGAATTATCCTACCCATGACCTTGAGTTAGCGGTGGTTGTGTTTGCCTTAAAAATATGGATGCATTATCTATATGGGGTGCATGTTGATGTGTTTACCTATCGCAAGAGCTTACAATATGTGTTTAGTCAAAAGGACTTGAATCTTCGTCAACGAAGGTGGTTAGAATTATTGAAGGACTATGACATGAGTATCCTTTATCACCCCGACAAAGCTAATGTGGTAGAAGATGCTCTTAGTAGATTGTCCATGGGTAGTGTGGCTCATGTAGAGGATGAAAAGAAAGAATTGGTTCGTGACATGCATAGGTTGGCTCGGCTAGGTGTTTAACTAGTGGATTCCACCAAGAGTGGTGTCATGGTCTATAATGGTTATGAATCGTCCTTTGTGATAAATGTGAAGTCTAAGCAAGTCCTTGATCCTATATTAGTTGAGTTGAAAGAGTCGATACTCAAGAAGTTCGTTGAGGCTTTCTTCTAAGGGAAAATGGGGTTCTTAGGTACCAAGGTTGGTTATGTGTTCCAAATGTTGATGATTTGAGGGAACAAATTCTAGAGAAAGCTTATAGTTCTCGGTATTCTATTAATCTGGGAGCCACTAAGATGTACTGTGATCTACAGGAAGTCTATTGGTGGAACAGAATGAAGAAAGATATTACGGGATTTGTGGCCAAATGTTCTAATTGTCAACAAGTTAAGGTTGAGCACCAAAGGCTGGGAGGCTTATCCCAAAATATACCAATTCCCTCTTGGAAGTGGGAAGAGGTGAATATGAATTTTATTGTGGGTTTGCCTCGCACCCGAAGGCAACATGATTCTATTTGGGTCATTATAGATCGGATGACAAAATCATCCCACTTTATCCCCGTCAAGGTTTCTTTTTTGGCGGAAGACTATGCCAAGTTGTATATAAGAGACATAGTGAAGTTGCATGGGGTTCCTTTGTCTATTATTTCGGATTAGGGTACTTAATTTACTTCACACTTTTGAAAGAAATTCCAAAAAGGTCTTGGTACTAAGGTTAAGCTTAGCACGACTTTTCATCCCCGAACCAATGGGCAAGCGGAGTGTACCATCCAAATATTAGAAGATATGTTGAGGGCATGTGTTATAGACTTCAGGGGTAATTGGGATGATTACTTGCCTTTAATAGAGTTTGCCTACAATAATAGCTATCACTCAAGTATCGGTATGGCTCCTTTTCAAGCTTTGTACGGTAGGAGATGTAGGTCTCCGGTTGGTTGGTTTGAGGTGGGTGAAATTGCTTAGATAAGTCTCGAGCTAGTTTATGAAGCCATTGAGAAAGTTTGGCTTATTAGAGAGAGATTGAAAACGGCCCAAAGTAGACAAAAGTCTTACGCCGATGTGAGAAGAAGGGATCTAGAATTTGAAGTTAATGATTCGATGAATCTAAAAATCCCACCTATGAAAGGTGTGATGAGGTTTGGCAAGAAGGGAAAACTTAGTCCCCAGTATGTGGGCCCATACCAAATTTTGAAATGTATTGGGAAAGTTGCCTATGAGTTAGATTTTCCAAATCAGTTAGCCCCGGTTCACCCAGTATTTCATGTTTCTATGCTTAAGAAGTGTATTTGAGATCCGGTGTCCATTATTCCCCCTAGAAGGGTTGGGAGTTGAGGAAACTCTTTCATATAAAGATGTTCCGGTAGAGATCCTAAACCAGCATGTCAAGAGATTGAGAAACAAGGAAATAGTTTTCGTAAAGGTTTTTTGGAGAAATCACTTATTTGAGGGTGCTAGTTAGGAGGTCGAAGCCTATATGAAGTCCCGATATCCTCATCTCTTTTCTTCTACTCCTATTCAAGCTTGAGGTAAGCAGTTCCTCTTGAGTTTTTGTGTTTTGGGAATCATATGAGTATATGTGTTTTCCATGGTTTCCTTATGTTATGCATGTTCTTGATAAAATTCATGTTTAGTAAGAAAATGAGTTTTTATGATTGATTTTCCTCATGTTGTTGTGCATTAAGTAAGTGTTGCCTATTTGACTTCATGAGATGAGTTAATGAACATGCTTTAGCATGCTTTGAGAGTAATTGCATATTGACTCCTTGATATTGTGTTGAGCATGCTTTTAGTTGGAGAAGGTAGTTCCTCCTATGAATATGTGAAATGTTGAAATTTCATGCTTAATGGGTTATTAGATATAATTCCTACTTCCTCATGTTGCATTGATTATGCTTGAGATGGAGTTGATGTTTCCTCCTTTGAATTGTGCATTATTTTGATGTTTCATGCATGATGGGTTGCTAGTCTTGAGTCTTTAATTCAGTAAGGTTTCTAGATCATCATTCGAGGACGATTGTTCCCAAGAGGGAGATATTGTAACACCCCGGAAACTAGTAGGCTAAACTAGAGCTTGACGTTAGGGTAGGAGTCTTAAATGTAACTCCTCGTACCTAAAAATGTAGGGTTTCGTGTTAGAACATCAAGGTATGACCCCCAAGGACCAACCATGGGTCCTTGAGGAGGGCATCAAAAGTGTGCCTAGGTAGTGACCCACGAGGAGCCACTCACGCCCCATAGGCCCTTATGCCTCGTGGGTAAAGGTTCATAGGTTGAGCCTACAAAATGAAGCCCCAGAACCCCAACCCACTCTTCACCAGCACGGGCCGTTGGTCCATCGACGATCCGTCTGTGAGGGGGTCGTGGGTGGTGATTGGAAACATTTTTTGGGAGCTAGTTGAGGGGTACTTTGGGGTTTTCCATTTTTATTTAATACTAAGTGACGTCGTTTTACACTAAATTAGACTAAGTATATAATGATTTAAGACCCCTAAATTAAGTCATCTTCCTCATAATTCCAAAATCCCAAATCAAAACCAACTTTTCCCTAAAATTCTCTCTCTAGAACTTCAAGGAAGAAGAAGAAGGAAGTTGGGGCTAGGGTTCAAGGATAAAGCTTTTCCACTCAAATTGTTGGATTTCATCACTAAGGTATGGTAGTCCTTCATCCATGGATACTCTTCATCCATGGAGTCCCTCCAAACTCAATTTCAAAACTTGTAATTTCCCCAAAAGCTAGGGTTTTACTCCAAGTCATGGATTCCTTAACAAAACAATTCTAATGGTTTAATTACTTTATATTATTATTGAATTGATGATTTACTATTTTTTTAATGTTGAAATCCCTAAGAAACCATGAAACTCCCATAATCCCAATTTATGACCTTGTGATGTGGGTGAACTGATGAAAGAATGATATTATGAGATTATGCTTATTGGAGTTATTTGAATCATGTTATTATCCATGTCTAATGTAGTAATTCTAGATGTGTTAATTTGACACAAGCTTTGACCTTTGAAAAGGAAAGATATGATATAATGCATGAATTATGAAGGTTATGTATATGCTTTAAGAACACTTTGAGAGGGAAGTGTCCATGATTATGATAATGTTGTTGTGTCGATTGAAAGGCTATTCTCATGTACACATAATGAACATGATGTGAAAGGTTTTCTCACAATATGATGATTCTAAGGTTGAAAGGCTATTCTCACCTAATTGAATCTAATGTTATATCTAGATATGGACAGTGAAAGGTTATTCTCATGCATGATCTAATGAGTTATCTTAATGAAACAAGTTATGACTTAATAAGTACTATGTAGGAGAAATGCTTAGCACTGAGTGGATATTGACTATGAGATGGAAGCCCTTCCGTGAGAAAGGCTGGGTTTCTAAAAGTAATCTCTTGAGATGGAAACCTTTTCGTGAAAAAGGCCGGGTTTCTAGTAGAAATCTCCTTATCCCATGAACTATGTGCCCCCATAGGTCTTTAGCTAGTGGATCCACCTAAAAGCTAACATATGATGGTCTTACCTTAGGCAAGTAGGACAACCCTTTTTGGTGTGGGTAACACTAGATTCCATGTTTAGCTCACATGGTCTATTTCGGTTAAGGCTTATTCCCACTATAGCAACAATATGAACAAGAACATGCATTATGAATTATGGTTACTCAAGAAGCTTTAATTAGCATGGGTGGAATTATGGGATCTTATTCATGCATTGCAAAAGTAGACTTTGAGGGTACTTATGGTATGTTTCCCTTTTAGCATGTTTTCAAGGTTTTTATGCATGGCTATCTTACTTAGTGCATTTTTTTAGTAACCCATATTTTCCTATACTTTTCCCAAGTGTAGGGTCCGGTTCTTAAAGCAGTCATCTTTTGTATTCAAGCTTGGATTCGACTATTCTCCTAGCTTGTCGTGAGTCCTCATGATTCGAGGACGGATGCTTCATTTTGAGTTTAATTTCTAGTATTTCTTTTCGGACTATGTTGTATAGGCCGTGTCCCTTTTCATTTGAACTATTGTAATATATGGCTATATTGAGACAAGTCTAGACTTCCGCTTTCCTTTATAAAGACTATTTGGACTTGAAATGCGTTTTCTTCTCTTTATTGTTCTATTCTTATGTTATGATATGCTAAGTGGCTTACATGGTGCCTTTCGGGATTCTATGTTTCTTGTTACGTCTAGGGGGTTCCCCTGGGTCGTGACATTTCCTCCATAGGGTTCCTAAATTCTCCTATTTTCACAATATAGAATCTTTAGGGTTTCCACTCAATCTCAGGGTTCTTTTCAATATGGTATTATTGATTGATTTATGTCTTTTTATAAATGAATTGAAAATATTACATATTTCTAAGTTGAATCCCTATGAACCCATGTGAATTCTATGATCTCCTAAAATTGATCATATGATGAAGCTTTTGAATCATGAAAGATGAGTTGATGAAGATATGCATGTTCTTTATGAAATTAATGGAAATGATTTAAATTGCTTTGAGAGTAAAGCATCCACATTGTTGGGAAAGGATTTCTCACATACACATGAAAGCATGATTGTGAAAGGGTTTTCTCACATAAAGGATTCTTAGAGTTGAAAGGTTTTCTCAACTAAACTTTGCTTGGATTGACTACTTGATGTGCCCATCCATGGATAAAGAGGCAAGCAGCGATTACCCATGTCTCATGAATGTTAAGAAAAGTTAAGACTAATCAATATTTCATGGGATTTATGCTTAGCACCGAGTGGACAAGTGGTGATTACCCATATCCCATAAACTATGTGCCACTATAGGTTTGTCTAGATAGACATTAGCTAGTGGATCCAGGTAAGCTATAAGTTCATGGTTCCTACCTTGGCAAGTGAGAACACCTCTTTTCAGTGTGGGGTAGACACAGGATTCCATGTTAATAGCTAACATAGTCTCTATGTTGATTAAAGGTAAATCTCCCATAATAATGAATTGAGGTTACTTCAAGAAATATCTCACGAATGTTTTAAAGATGTTATCTTGCATTGGCCGTGCTTTTATGACTTATCTTTTATGAATCTCTTATCTCATGTTTAGCTTGGTCATTGCATGTCACAAAAAGGTCATTTTTGCATGATTTCAAACTTTTATGCATTGCTATCACACCTGGTACATTTTTATACTTACGCATACTCTTGCCTATATTCTTCCAAATATAGGGTCCAACATTCCAGATTTGCATCTCTAGGGGTCATGTAGTAGATATTAAGCATTGGCGAGTCCTCATGTTCTGAGGACCGAGCATTTATTTCATTATGTCTTTACTTTTCAATATTGTATGTGATGTATGGGTGACGTCCCAATCACTCGTGATGTACTAGATGGCTTCGAGACTATGTTAGACTTCCACTACGTTTTGTGAACTCTTATGTGAATTTGCCTTTTAAACTTTATAAATTTTCTCTTGCTTTGTATGATGCATGATAATTGGCCAGTGTAGGGCCTCTTGAGGTCCTATGCTCCATGTTACGCCTAGGCCATGCTTTGGGTCATGACAAACTTGGTAATCAGAGCACAAGATTTAGAAAGGTCCTAGGAAGTCTCATAAGCCATGTTGAATAGAGTCTTGTCCATGAGTGTGAAGCGCGCCACACTTATGAAGGAGAGACAATAAGATGTTTAGGAAATTCCACTTCTTTCATTACTCTAAAGTCGTGCGATAGAGTTTAACACTATAATAACCTTTCTCCTAATCCTGATCTGATGCTTTTTCAGGATATGGCTACTTGAAGGGCATATGCTAGAAGGAATGCGAGAGAGCATATGGAACGAGAAGCACCCCCTTAAGATCCTCAAGTTCCGGTCGACCCTTTGCTCGAGCAAGTGACTAATGCAGAGTTTAGGGCTACTTTTCAAGTATTGGCTCAAGCCATGTCACGACCGAAGGTACCCCTAGGCGAAACATGGCACATAGGACCCCGAGAGGCCCCATACAAGCCACTTAGCATTCATAACATAAGAAATAGAACAAAAAAAAGAAGAAGATAAAGAACAACATTGCAAGTCCAAAGGTTATATAAAAGTAAAGCGGAAGTCTAAACACTTGTCTCATTAGCCATCTAGTACATAAGGATGAAATTTGGGCCTATCCTATACAACGTGTCCAACATGAGCAACACTACCCATAGATTACCGACTAAGAGCATCCACCACCACATTCGCCTTTTCGAGGTGATAGAGAACACACATATCATAAACCTTCAATAACTCAAGCCACCTTCTTTGGCGAAGATTCAGATCCTTCTGATTAAATTGATATTGCAAACTCTTGTGGGCAGTAAAAACATCTACATGTACTCCATACAAATAATGCCTCCAAATCTTTAAGGCAAAAACAACCACCGCTAGTTCAAGGTCATGGGTAGGATAATTCTTCTTATGAATCTTAAGTTGCCTTGAAGGATAGGCAATAACTTTCCCATTTTTCATAACTACACATCCTAGCCCAGTTCTTGAGGTATCACAATAAACCATAAAACCATCAGTTCCTTCCAGTGAGGTCAACACTGGAGTGGAAATAAGTCTATTCTTCAATTAATGAAAGCTCTTTTCTCATGCTTCAGACCATGAACCTAGCCTTCTTTTGAGTCAATGTTGTCAATGAAGAAGCAATCGTAGAAAACTCCTCAATAAACCTTTTGTAGTAACCAACTAAACCCAAGAAACTTCTAATATCCGAAAGGGATAGAGGTCTAGGCCAACTCTTAACCGCATCCGTCTTCTTAGGATCTACCTCAATACCCTTACTTGAAACAATGTGACCAAGAAAGGCTATGGACCATAGCCAAAACTCGCATTTGCTAAACTTTGCAGAGAGTTGTTGGTCCTTGAGAATTTGCAACACAATCCTCAAAGGGTTGATATGATCATCCTCACTTCTTGAATAGATTAATATATCATCAATGAACACAATCACAAACATGTCAAGTTATTGTCTAAACACCCTATTAATCAAATCCATAAAAGTGGTTGGAGCATTAGTCAAACGAAAAGACATCATCAAAAACTCAAAATGACCATATCGGGTTCTAAAAGCCGATTTTAGAATATCATTTTCCTTCACCCTCAATTGGTGATAACCAGACCGGAGGTCAATCTTAGAGAAGTAACTTGCTCCTTGAAGTTGGTCAAATGTATCATCTATCCTTGGGAGAGGATACTTATTTTTAACGGTAACCTTATTCAACTGCCAGTAATCTATACACATCCAAAGAGAACCATCCTTCTTTCTAACAAACAAAACTGAAACACCCCATGGACAGATACTCAGTCGGATAAAATACTTATCCAACAAGTCTTTCAATTGCTCTTTCAATTCCTTTAGTTCCGCCGGAGCCATTAGATAAGGAGAAATACAGATAGGTTGCGTATCTGGGAGAAGGTCAATACCAAAGCCTATTTCCCTTTTGGGAGGAATACCGAGTAGATCATCTGGGAACACTTTCAGAAACTCATTAACAACAGGAACCGACTCAAGAGTAGGGCATTCGGAATCCACATCCCTCACCCTAACTAGATGGTATATGCAACCCTTAGCAATCATCTTTCTAGATTTAAGACAAGAGACAAACTGACCCTTAGACATAGAATTTCCCTCTTTCCATTCTAGCACAGGCTCATATGGAAACTAAAACTTGACTACACGGTTCTACAATCAATAGAAGCATAACAAGAATGTAGCCAATCCATACCAAGGATAACATCATAATCTAGCATATAAAACTCTACCAAATCAACCAGAGTAACTCTATGGGACAAGGAAACGAGGCACTTTCTATAGACCCTCTTAGCCACAATAGACTCATCCACGGGAGTAGACACATAATAAGGATCTAACCACACATCCATAAGAATATCAAACCTCATAGCCACATATGACATCACAAAAGACAAGGTACTACCGAGATCAAGTAAAACATAAACATCAAGTTCAAAGACTTTCAACATACCGATAACCACATGGGGAGAACCCTCTTGGTCATGACAAGTCTAAAGTGCATTGAATCGGTTTTTCTTGGGAGCATTTGAACCCAAGCCACTTGGACCGGATGAATAATTGGGTTGATCCCTTTGACGATTATCTCTTTCATTTTTAGCAAATAAAGGATAATATCTTATATTTTGGTCCATCTTACCAAACCCAAAATAAGTATTGGAACCCACTAGACACTAGCCCTCGTGTTTCCTTCCACACTTAGCACAAGTAGGCAATAAGGACCCACTACCATTACCTCCTTGAGGCTTAGGGTTAGACACCCTATCTTTGTTGAACTTAAAAGGAGCATTGGAGGAACCTTGGCCGGAAAACCTTTGTCAAAACTTAGAACGACCATGTCTATTGGAACTTGAAAAATTACTATCACCAGGTTTAGCCCTCTTTGTCTCCCTAGACCTTTCCTTAAGTTTCTCCTCTACTATTTGTTGAGAATTAACCATGAGACGAGAAATATCCATGTTATTAACAAGTATGGCGATACAAGATTCCTTAACAACCATTTTAGACACACCCGAAACAAACTTACTCATCTTTGCCCTAGGATCGGCAACCATTGTGGGAGCATATTGAGACAATTGTGTACTTCAAAGCATACTCTTTCAGACTCATACTTCCTTGATGAAGATTAATGAATTCAAGCACCTTTGCCTCCCTCATCTCAAGGGGAAAGAACCTATCAAGGAAAGCAAGCTTAAACTTCTCCCAATCAAGAGGACCCTTATCTGCCAATCTCCCTTCTTTCCATTAGTTGTATCATATTTGAGCAACACCCTTAAGTTGATAAAAGGCCAACTCCTTCTTTCCACCAGCGTCACTCCATTATCATTAACACCTTGTAAACTTCATCAATTAACTATTGAGGATCTTCCTCAACCTTAGAACCATGAAACTCCAGGGGATTTATTCTAGTGAAGTCCCTCACTCTAGATGTCTCCGTACCCACATTTGGGTTCACGAGAACCATAACCTCCCTATTAGCTTGAGTCGTCATGGCTTGAGACAATACTTGAAAAGCTGCCCTAAACTCCGCATTAGTTACTTGCTTGGCCAAAGGGTCGATCGGAGCTTGGGGATCTTGAGGAGGAGCTTCTTGTTCTGCATTCTACCTCATATTCCTTCTTGCATAAGCTCTTTGAGTAGCCATATCCTGTAGATCATCGGGTAAGAATTAGGAGAGAGACCTTATAGAGTTAAACTCTTTCGCACAACTTTAGAGTAATAAAAGAAGTAGAGTTTCCTAATCATCTTGTTGCCTCTCATTCATAAATATGGCGCGCTTCACACTCATGGAAAAGACTCTACTCGACGTGGCTTATGAGACATCCTAGGACCTTTCTAAACCTTGTGCTCTGATACCAAGTTTTTCACGACCCAAGGTATCCCCTAGGCGTAACATGGCGTATAGGACCCTGAGAGGCCCCATACAATCCACTTAGAATTTCATAACATAAGAAATAGAACAAAAAAGAAGATAAAGAACAACATTTCAAGTCCAAAAGTATTATAAAAGTGAAGCGGAAGCCTAAACACTTGTCTCATTAGCCATCTAGTACATAAGGATGAAATTTAAACCTAGCCCATACATCATGTCCAAACTGAAAGTAAGAAATAAAACTGAAAATAATGAAAAATCCATCCTCGAAGCATGAGGACTCACCCAAGAACGAAAAATCTCCTCAACAAACTCTAACCACAAAATGGAGGACCCTAACTATCAGACCCTACATTTGGGGAAATGTAGGCAAGAGTATGCGGTAGTACAAAATATGTACCAAGTATGATAGGCATGCATAAAACATTTGAAAACATGCTAAAATAGGACATTTTCATGAGCATGAAATGATCAATCTAAATCATGAAACTTGAGAGCTAGAAAACGTAAGTCATAATATATAAATGCAAGTGAGCATAGTCTTAAAACATATTTACGGTACTTATTGAAGTAACCTTGGTTCATCATAACATTACTTGTTTGTGGGAAGTAGCCTTAACTGACATATAAGACCATGTGAGCTAGCAACATGGAATCCGGTGTCTCCCACACCGAAATGAGTTGTCCTACTTGACAAGGTAAGCACCATGAACTTCTAGCTTATATGGATCCACTAGCTAATATCTATCTAGACAATCCTATGTTGGCACATAGTTTATGGGACTTAGGTAATTGCCACTTGTCCACTCAGTACTAAGCTTAATGTCACGCCCCAAGGCTACCCCCTTGATGTAAACACCCCAAGCTAACCCTGAAGCTGGCATATCATAAGGATACTGAAAGATAACTAAATAAGATACTATGCAAAAACTTAATTAGTAGATAACTGAATGTGGGGTATACCCAAAACTGATATGAATATATAAAATACTATGAGTTTAGTGATACTGAACAATAACTCAAAATCTAAAGCTCAATCTAATACTATGTCTGAAAAAGCCTCTAATGACTAAAGTTACTGGGACATGCCCCCAGCTAACTCTAGCAAAACAGAAACTAAAATGAAAGAGTGAATATGAAAGAAAACATGTCTATTGTCCTCGAAGTATGAGGACTCACCACTGAAGCTGTTGAAATAAAGATCGGGAACCGATCTATGCGTGATATAGATGTTGAGTACCTGAATCTACATCATGAAAGGATGTAGCGCAAAGTATGGGTCAGTACTTGGAATGTACTAAGCATGCAAGCTATAGAATATAGCTAAACAAAATACATAAATTGAACGGAGCATACTGAGCAATAATATAATTGAATTAAATGAAAATGCTGAAATATACTGGAGACTGAGCTAAATGCAATGACCAAGTACTAATCCTGAACATGCCATATTGAGACTGAATACTGAGGTATAACTGAAAACCTGGTCAAATGCACTAAATTCTGACTGTGAGAGGTACTATTAACCGACATAAAACCACATGAGCTAAACGCGGAGTCCGATGTATACGCCCCATCGAGAGAACCCAATATACCTTGCCAGGGGTATAAAGGCAAGACTGACGTGATCACTAAATCTGATGCCCAAGAGGGGACTTTTAATCCTATGGGGGCACGTAGTTTTGGGACTATGAGGGTACGCTGAACCCTTGTCCAAGTCGATGTAAAGTCTACTCCCAACTGAATATGTATATAACACATTATGACTGAAATGATGAAATATTGGACAACTCAAAATACTATCATGCAAAATCTGAGAATATAACAATTATATATTGATAATGTGACATTCAAAATTGGAGCATGTATATTTGTTTAAACTGACCTAGCAAGTGTATTTCATGAACTGAGAGAATCTACACAACTAGGGTTCTTAGTTTTATGCATAGAACTAAGAAACGATTTCACGAAAACATGATAATATGATTTGGAATACTATAACAGCTAATTCACAACAATTTTCCAAGGTTTGAGAAACCCTAGGTCTAAACATGATATAGAGAATCTAGAATCTAACTGAATTCTAGGGACCAAGTGGATGAAAGGAACCCACTAGTGAAATCCCACATACTTGGTGACGAAATCTACGAGGAAGTCTTTTAGATTTTGGGGCTGAAACTTGAAGAACACCACTGCTTGTTCTTGAAAGAAACTGACATCTCTTTCTCCTCTTTTTGCTCTTATTTGGATGATATTTGGAGAATATGGGTTCTGGGTAAGTCTGACTAAGTTATTAGGCTTATTCTGAGTAAAACAACGTAGTTTAAGTGCCCAACACATAGGAGAAAGGACCAAAACAACCCTAACCTAATTCTAACGAAGCCCATCCATGGAGGGAACAACGGTCCGTCGTTTGATCTACCGGCCGTTGTTTGGGTTCGTAGATAAAGTCTGCCAGACAGGGCTTCACTAAAATGAGCATAACTGTTTACTCGGAGATGGGATTTTAGCAAACTCGGTTGCATTAAAAAGATGGTTCAATTATCTATCATTTTATGGGTCATGAGGCACCTAATTCATATTTTGCTAAGGGTTATGACCATTTGAAGTTGACCCAACAACAATTTCCGTCTAACTGGTTGCTAACCCTCACCTACGGTCCGTAGATCCAACCACGGATTGTACTGGTCGATCATGGGTGGGATCATAGACTATAAAGACTTGGGCCTTAACGACGGAACCCCACTGATGAGTCCACAAATTGGACTCATTTAGGGCTCTATTTTGATAGAAATAGTGTCCTCGAATGGTTATTTTGTCTCAATATCTGATGAAAACTCTTAAGTTTCAAGTATTTGAAATTTTAGTGGAAGCATGGACACTTAGGCGCAAAAAGGAACAAAAGGGCTGAAAAGAATGAAGAAGCTGAAGCATGAGCATCGCCAAGAACCTTTGGTGATTCTCCGAAAGGACAGACTCTACCCTTTGTTCCAGTATGCGAAACCCTGAAGGAAGAGGATCAAAAAGGCGATGAAAAGAGCAGTCGGCACTTCGCCGAATAGTTCCGCGAAGCAGTACCATACCACCCAATGGTCTAGAACGTGAAGATACTGAAGGCAAGCATGAAATGGCGATGAAATAGAAGAAGGGCGAGTTGCCGAGTCATTCGGTGGCATCGACTAACTTCACCGAAAGATCCGCCAACGTTATTTTCTGAAGTCTAAAAATACTAAACTTGTTATTAGTTTTAGATGTCCAAACCATTATTATTATTTTCATAATAGAATAGTACGTTTTAGATATTTTCTCTCAAGTTTGGAGAGGGTTTTGTGGGAGACTTGAAGAGAGAAGGATTTCATCTTCCCCAAGTTGGAAGCGGGTCTTCTCCATTCCTCTTCCTTTGCTTAAATCAAGGTTTAATTTGTTACACCCATTTGATTTTAGTATCATTTTAGGTGTATATTGTTATTTCTTGATGTGTGGTTAAAAACCCCCATTCTTGGGATGTGATTTAGAAAATATGTGTTGATATTGTTGTTGGGTCTCGCTTGCTGATAGGGTAGATGTATTTAAATGGTGATTTAACCTAGTGGTTGTGGTTTAATTTAATGGGTTTGTAGTTGCAAATACAAAACCACCCATGTGTTTTTGGCTTGCCTGAGAGGAAGGTCGCAAAACCAAGACCACTAGACTGATGGCCTAAGGAGTGGGTCAACATGAGGTTCAGCCTGAGAGGGTGATCCCTAGTCCTATATCCTAACACTCATCTCGAGAGGGTGACTGGGGTAAGGCGTAGGCAGGTCTTCATGCGGCAAATGGGCGTCCGAGAGGAACCCATTTGAAAGGGGGTAAGCTGCCCGAGAGGGAACTTATTTCCATCTAAAGCTTAGCCTAGTCACTATTATCTTGCAAATTTCCTATTGAAAACATGTACCCAACGATTTATCTCAACTTGTATTGCGATCACACCCCAAAAGCATTTCCCCATACTTGATTTTCTTGTTGATTTTTGCTATTTTTACTACTTGTGACAAAACCCCCAATTGATATTTGACACTTTCGTGTTACCCCCCTTTAATTTACTATGTTTTTAATCGTTAATGTCTTTAGCTACGATTAGTTAGAGCTTAATTTTATTTTTCTATCAATTCTCAAAACCACTCCCTTGGGACATAACCCAAACCTTTTGTTGGATTACTATACTATCGACGATCGTAGACACTCATACCGTAGGTTAGTGTCTTTGGTCACGATAAGCATCAAAATGGCGCCGCTGTAGGGTAGTGGTGTTACTTGAGAAATTGTAGCTAAGTAAAGTTTTTGTTCTATTTTTGCCGTAGTTTTACTAGCCTTACTCTTGATCATGCCCTGTTAAGTTGTCCTTTTAAGCAAGGTGTAACTAGGTTGAATAAGCACCCACAAATAAATGGATTTTCCTCCACTAGAGGTAATGAGGATCCGAGATTTCATACTGACCTTCAAGCAGTTGGAGGGATAACAAATACATAAATTGTGGGCAAGATTCAAAGGGCTAATAGCTCAAAGCCCAATTCATGGCATCCCTGACATGGTTCTTCTGGACTGCTTCTACAGAAGCCTCTACCCCGAAAACAAGCAGTTACTTGATCAACTAATTCCAGGAGGGATTGCACATATTCCCTACATGATGGTGGCTCAGTTGCTAGACCACATGGCTGAAGCTGAGCGAGAGATTGAGAAGGATGTTATGCTGGCCACGCTGAGGACACATGTGGATGGATTAGCCAAGAGGGTGATGAAGATCGAATCTCAGTGCAAGAAAAAGGATAAATGTGCCCCTCTTGGTGAAAGAAAGAGTTATAGGGACAAGGAGGTGGAACACATTAAGGAAATGCTCTCAACAATTCTACTCAAGTTGAGTGAGCAAGATGGAGCACTGGACGAACTGAAAGAGGATACTAAAGGCATAAAGCGCATAATTTGGTCTCACTCCAAAGTTGTCTAGCAGCTAGAAAAGCTTATGGAGCAGGCATTACCTCATGTTCACGCACATGAAAACCAGGGGTTACCTAATCATGATGTGGGTGGCTCCAACTATGAAGCTTAAAGTCTTAACTTGGGTCGTGCCACGACGTTAACTAAGGCGCTATTTGGGAGGCAACCCAGAACCCCTTATTATCTTATAGTTGCGTTCTAGTAAAATAATAGTGTCTTAGTTTTACAGATTAAAGTGTGGTAGGTGCCAAAGAGGTGTAGAATGGCGAGCAGCAGACCTAGTTAGCGAGTCGCTGAAGACGCCGGTGATTAATGTTATTTCGCCGTTTGACTCAAGGCACCCTCTGAGCCTGGAGTCTGTAAAACTCGGCGAGCTTAGGAAGGTTTCAGTGATTCGCCTACATGATTGGCGACCCCGATGGTCACCGCCGTTTGACCATCCACAGCTGCTGAGAAGTTCTGTAAAACTCGGCGAAGTAAAAGTTTGTTTGGTGAAGAGCTGAATTAGAAGTCAAAGCGCTGTCACCGAGTGGGAACGAACTAGATAAGCTGTAGGCCAACGTACCAAAAGGTAGTTGATTGATCACTCGAGAGCGTGGGTTGAAGATAGGTGTATTGGAATGCTAAGAAATGTTGTACAAAGCTTGATGAATCACTCGGCAATGCACCAATCGTCCCAACATATCTTATGTTTTACGAGACATCCGTTGAAGGACTCCAACTCGAAACAACTGCCTAACCAGGATTATTCTCTATCCCTATCTCTGTCTTTCTTTAATTTGACCTCTGGATTATTGTCATATATTTGAGGACAAATATATTTTCAATTGTGGTGGGGTGAGGTCACAAAGCCCACACCTTTTGTGTGCTATTTGATGTTCGCATTTTGTGATTACATTTGGGCTGTTATGTTTTTAATTTGTGTTTTTAAAACTGCTTTGCGATTGTTTGAGCTTGTGGCTCCTTTTCCACTTATTTTTAATTGCAAATGATATTTGACCCTTCTGAAAAATTTTGAATTTTTCGCACATTTTTGCCACCCCTCGTGAATAGAATGTGGCTAATTTTTTGCAAAAAAAATTTGAGTCTCGGTTTCGATCAATACCGATGACTTGAATAGTGCTCTCAATTGAACGAAGATTAATGTACGGCTACGATGAGGCCAAATGAAGTTGCATAGACAATATGTTAACTCTTTGCATCTCGTTGTGATTAGCCATTTATCGAATTGATTCTCTTGTAATGACTGTTGCACACTAGCGAAAGTGTGTAATCTTGTTTGACTTAAGTGTCGATGCCTAGTGTGATTAGCTTGCTTTGAAACTTGCATGAATAAACCTAGAATTTGCCCTGTTAGTCTGATTGATTTAGAAAGGTGTCCTCTTGAGATGATCTTAGGCAACTTTAAAGAATGTGAGCCAAATTTGACATATACCTCTTTTGTGGCCTACTCGTGAGCGTGTGAAACTCTTTTGAATACCCTTTAAGCCTTACCTTTCTTTGGAAGAACCTTGATGAACCCTAGACTTTACTTGACCCACTACCTACAATCCTCTTAATTTGTGATTTATTGACTAGCCAACTTAGGCCAAAAGCCTAAGTTGGGGGTGTGGTGAAAAGGAAAAGCAGAAGTCAAGAAGTGCAAGAAAAAGTCTCCTCTAACCCATTGTATTGCATAAGTGGAAATCCCTTCAATTAAAAAAAAAACTGTGGATTTTAGTACGAAGGAAATTGGGTTTCCAAGCAATCCATGAAGGTGAATAAAAAGGTGACTTAGAAGCACTAGAAAAATAATCGATAAAGTAAAATAAGGGAATGCCTTGAAAATACCACATCTTACGAGGAAGGAACCACTGAGCCTAAATGACCATACCTTTGCACTCATCCCCATTACAAGCCTTAGAAAGACCTTTTTGATCTTTAGTAAGCCGAATCGAAAGTCGATTGGAAAATAAGGGCGAACCTATAGGTGAAAACATGCATTGTGTTCCTCTTTTTTGAGTGTGAGTGTTGCATGTGATTCCTGATCTTGAATTGATTAACCTCTGTGTGTGAATATGGAATCATTCTCATGTGAGGGCATTTAGATACTTTTTGTTGAGCTAGAACTTAAACAAGTAGCAAGTATTGCGAGCATGAGAATCTTTGGTAATGGTGTGTCACAATTTGAATATGTGAGTACACAATTGATCCTTGCATAAGTAAATTGAGTCTTGTTGTGTGCACTTATGATTGAGTCTTGTGTAGCACTGTTTTAGACACCCTTTTTGAACGGCTGAACTCAAGTTTGCTTGAGGACAAGCAAAAGTTTAAGTTGGGGGTGTTGATGAGTCCACAAATTAGACTCATTTAGGGCTTTATTTTGATAGAAATAGTGTCCTCGAATACTTATTTTGTCTCAATATCTGATGAAAACTCTTCAGTTTCATGTATTTGAAGTTTTAGTGGAAGCATGGAGACTTAAGTGCAAAAAGGAACAAAAAGGCTGAAAAGAACGAAGAAGCTGAAGCATGAGCATCGCCAAGAACCTTTGGCGATTCGCCGAAAGGACAGACTCCGCCCTTTGTTCCAGTATGAGAAGCCCTAAAGGAAGAGGATCAAAAAGGCGATGAAAGGAGAAGTCAGCGCTTTGCTGAATAGTTTCACGAAGCAGTATTATACCGCCCAATGACCTAGAACGTGAAGATGCTAAAGGCAAGCATGAAACAACGATGAAACAGAAGAAGGGCGCGTCACCGGGTCATTTGGCGGCATCGACTAACTTCACCGAAAGATCCGCCAACGCTGTTTTCTGAAATCTATAAATACTAAACTTGTTATTAATTTTAGAAGTCCGAACCATTATTATTATTTTCATAATAGAATAGTACGTTTTTAGATATTTTCTCTCAAGTTTGGAGAGGGTTTAATGGGAGACTTGAAGAGAGAAGGATTTCATCTTCCCCAAGTTGGAAGTGGGTCTTCTCCATTCTTTTTCCTTTGCTTAAATCAAGGTTTAATTTCTTATACCCATTTGATTTTAGTATCATTTTAGGTGTATTTTGTTATTTCTTGATGTGTGGCTAAAAACCCCCATTCTTGGGGTATGGTTTAGCAAATATGTGTTGATATTATTGTTGGGTCTTACTTGCTGATATGGTAGATGTATTTTAATGGTGATTTCGCCTAGTGGTTATGGTTTAATTTAATGAGTTTGTAGTTGCAAATACAAAACCACCCATGTGTTTTTGGCTTGCCCGAGAGGGAGGTTGCGAAACCAAGACCACTAGACTGATGGCCTAAGGAGTGGGTCGACATGAGGTTCAACCCGAGAGGGTGAGCCCTAGTCCCATATCCTAACACTCAGCTCGAAAGAGTGAGTGAGGTAAGGCGTAGGCTGATCTTCATGCGGCAAATGAGTGTCCGAGAGGAACCCATTTGAAACGGGGTAAGTTGCCTGAGAGGGAACTTATTTCCATCTAAAGCTTAGCCTAGTCACTATTATCTTGCAAATTTCCTATTGAAAGCATGTACCCAACGATTTATCTCAACTTGTATTGAAGTCACACCCCAAGAACATTCCCCTACTTGATTTTCTTGTTAATTTTTGCTATTTTTACTACTTGTGACAAAACCCCCAATTGATAGTTGACACTTTCATGTCACCCCCTTTAATAAACTATGTTTTTAATCGTTAATGTCTTTAGCTACGACTAGTTAGAGCTTAATTTTATTTTTCTATCAATTCTCAAAACCACTCCCTTGGGACACGACCCTAACCTTTAGTTGGGTTACTATACTATCGACGATCATACACACTCATACCGTAGTCTAGTGTCATTGGTCACGATAAGCATCACCCACCTACAGTCCGTGGTCCCACTTACGGTCCATGGGTGGTTCCGTCGATATTGACTCCAGTTTTCTAAAAACTAGGATTTTTCCTCATTTTGAGATTCGAGGTGTTACACTTAACTTCCATAGAATATTTCTTAATCCTATTCATCTTAGCTCTTAAAGGAACGTGTGTATTTGCCTCTTGTCCTTACATCATGTGACGTGGTTAATCACCTCTTGTCATTTAAAGAGAGCATGGGTAATCGCCTCTTGCCTCAACATTAACATAATTCCTTAATAATTGGTTCATTTTAGGTGAGAAGACCTTTCAACCTTAAGAACCCTTACTTATGTGAGAAAACCTTTCACAATCATGCTTCAATGTGTAAATGTGAAATCCATTCAACAACATACCAACAACATCATTGATACTTCAATCTCAAAGTATCCTTAAAACATTTACATCAATTTCATAAGAACATTCTTTGTTTCATAAACTCTTCATTCCTATTCCAAAACCCCCATCATATCATCATAATTTGGAAAACATGGGGATTACATAGGTTCATAGGGACTCATTATAAAATTATAGAATTTACTCAATTCATGCATAAAAGATCACAATTCAATCAATTAAATCAATAATCAAGAAAAACCATAACATCGAAGAAAAACTCTAACTTAATTAGGGATTTTTAACTTTGAAAATAGGCGAATTTGGGAAATCCATGAATTGAAGTAATCCATGGATGTAAACTATCATACCTCAATGCCAAAAGCTTGAATTCAATGATGGAATTGGAGACTTTCCTTGAAACCCTAGGTTGAACCCTTCTTCTTCAAGATTTCTAGAGAGAGAAATATTTAGGAGAGAAAGAGTTGTTCATCCTTTGAAATTTTTGAGAGAATGACTTGAATGGGTTGAATTTGGGATTAAAATTACTTATATAGGGGTGTTAGGTATGGATAAAATGCCATAGTATCAAGATAAAATATATAGGAAAAGACCCAACTGACCCTGACTTTTAGCTGACACGAACCTACAGATGGAGGCCCAAATAAGCCGTCTCAGGGTCCACAAGCCGTCTGGGCAGTCGTGACCCTGGACCAGTAGCTTGGGTAATTTTGCCTCCCTTCACGACCACCACCACGACCAGTTTGGCTCTTCACAAGCCATCTTGGTGCTCGTGAGAGGAGCCTGTCCTTGGGGAGGACACTTTCCACTTTACCACGGGCACCACCATGAGTCGTGGTTCCCTTCACGACCCGTGAAGGGCTCCATGAAGGGTTCCATGGCTCAGTGGAGGGATGGTGACCTCCCACTTGCCCCCCTTTTCTAGGTTTATTTATTTCAGGGTGTTACAAGCCATGATGGCTCAAGCCAATAAAGAGGTTGTGGTCCCCATGAACCCAAATGTGGGTACGACCATTACTAGAGTGAGAGACTTCACTAGAATGAATTCTATGGAGTTTCATGGTTCTAAGGTTGAGATAGACCCTAAAAAATTCAATGATTAAGTGTATGGGGTGTTGATGATCATGGGAGTGATGTTGGTGGAAAAGGAGGAATTGGATGCTTATCATCTTATGGGTGTTTCTCAAATATGGTTCAACCAATGGAAAGATGAGAGGGTGGAAGATGCAGGTCTTTTTGATTGGGAAAAGTTTAAAGTTGTTTTCCTTGATAGGTTGTTTCCCCTTGAGATGAGGAAGGCAAAGGTGCTTTAATTTATTAACCTTCATCAAGGAAGTATGAGTGTGCAGGACAATACTTTGAAATTCACGCAATTGTCTCGATATGCTCCTACTGGGGTCAAGGATAAGAGTTATTAAAGTATACACCCATAGACGAACCTAGTTAAGTGGTGAAATTAATCTATTTATGGGACCAACCACTTAGGTTATACCTAATTACCAACTTTGCATGCTAGACACTAGAAAAGGTTAGTACTATAAGGTTCACTGAGTTAAGGAATTGTGGGGAACACAAACATCCTAGGTTTATCTTCTATTGATTCTTGCAAACATAAATCTTGCTACATTTGTTACTTGTTACTACAATCATTCAATCAAGATTTTGTTTCACAACACCCCCCCCCCCCACGAAAATTACTCAACTAAAGTATAATTAGCAAACAATTACGCTATGTCTAGACCTTATTTCTCGTTGCATCGACCCTACCCTCTGTTAGGTTCTTTATTTGAACAACAACCACTTATACTTCTATTAGAAGGTGTACTTTGGGCGTATCATGTTAATTATTATTTTTTAGTATCAGACCACACAAATAAATTCTTTGAAAAGGTATTTTCATAAATGTCCTTAGAAAATATAATTATACACTTGCCTTATGTGATGTATGAAAATTAAAATATTTTGCTAACTAAATGGGATCAACAATCATCCATTTTTGTAACTTACATACTTCTCTCATTTTGATTTCACGTCTTAAATAAATTATACAATATTATTTAAGACGTATTGTTTTTTTTTTTAAAATAAATAAATTGTATACTCACTAATGTAGAATACACGTACGAAGAATGTGTATGTCTTTGCTAACCTTCTACATAATGGTATAAAGTAGCACTCTATACACTTATTAGTTAACTAAGGCCTCATTTGTTTGCACTTAATGGAGGTAAGTGCATTTGATTTTTAGATCTGAATCTTAATCATCCAGATTCAACCCATTAAGTACATTGGTTACAGTTTAAGAATACCCCCTTAATGGATCTGAAGATATCTTAACTATTTAGATATCTAGAAGAATATAAACAACATTCAAAACTCAATAATATTTTTTGTGTATTGATGTTTATCAAAAAGTCTTATTGCAATAATATTTTTGGGTGTATTGATGTTTATCAAGAACTCAAGGTTTCTGAGTTAAAAACTATTAGTCATGACTGAAAACAATAATTATGTATACATATTTGAGGTCTCTTATTAAAATTTTATTTTAGACCACCAATTTTATTGAGACTCTTTGATCATTAAATCCGTTTGTGAGATTACATTGGATATATTATTATTGTTGAACTATGTGTATACTTGTGGTATTTTATTAGATATTTGTTTTATGCCACTAATTTTATTGAGACTATTTGATCATTAATCTTTCTTGTATGATTAACAAGAGTTCAGGGTTGGAGTCCAAGTTGTACCTATCCACGTCCTTGTGTTTTGTTTGCATATGCTCTATTGATCTAGATACACCTGATAGAGTTGAAGATATAGTTGTTGACAAAAATGATGGAGCTCCTAATAATTCTCAATCTTTAGTTTTGGTAGAAAGAAAAGTTTTGGGAAAGAAAAGAAAAATAATTCGTCTCAATTGGAAAATGATGAGACATGAGTACTACTTTGAACTTATTGATTGAAAGAATAATGTTCCTAGCTTTGTAAAATGTAAGGAAAAATTAGATGAACTTGGATTAGAAGAAATATTATACAATACATCTATTAGTATATTTTGTTAAAGTGTCATCTACAAAAAAAAAAGGATAACGCTAAAGGTTCACAAGTTAGAGAATTGGAGTAAGGTCATCAGGAAAAAATATGATTTTTATATTTTCTAACTAGCTAGAATAAATGTAGGGCGTTGATATTGTGAAACCTTCCATATTATTAGATTAGTTGGATAATTTTTTTTTTATGAAAATATGGTTATGTTGAATTCTTTAAAAAGTAATGTTACAATAATATTATATTGATATATAATTTTTATTTGCATATTATATAATCGTTTTGATCAAATATAAACATTTAAAACATTATTTTTTTAATCAAAAACTAATATTTTTTTGTTGAAATGAATATTTATAATATTTAATTGATATATTGTTTAATTTCTTAGGTGCATTCTCATATTGAAAACAAATAATTTTAATCATTCAGTTTTAGGATTTGGAGACCACATCTTGATATTCAGACATGCATTCAGATCTAGGCATCTAGTTCTTAATATTTAAATGCTAATTTAGATTCACACATCTTAATATTAATAAACAAATGAGACCTAAATACTCTACTATTTCATTAATAGTAAGACTTTTTTTGTCCATTCACAAAAAAAATAAAAATAAAATTAAAACTCTAACACATTTTACCCATCATTTTGGAGTTCTCTTGATTCTATGATTAAGCAATCATTTTTCTTTCCTGAATTTTCTCATATTTTTCTGCTTCCCTTCCATTGTTGAATGTAATAATGGAATTAAGCATTTAGTTTTTAATACCTTTTTATAAATACTTGAAAAAACACCACAAAAACATAAATCAATTTTTCTCTTCTTTTTATGTTGTCTCTAGAAAATAATTTGAGACTAATTGATTGTTTTTTTTATTGTTTCAATTAATGAATTTTAAGTATCTCATAACTTTTGTATCTATAAAAATAGTTCTCAATAAGATATGAAGATCTTTTTTCCTTTTTGTTCTCGAAAGCTAAAAAGGTGTCATGATTTTATAACAATATAAAAGTTATGAAATATTTATATCACAAATTTTAATAATTTTTATAATTATACAAATATATAATTTTTAATTTAAATTACTTCATATAAATTGAAATGAATCCAATATTATTTTTGAACATTTTTAGATTCACTTTTTAAAGAGATATGATAAATATAATATAAAAATTTAAATAGATAAATGAATTGTTTTTAAAAGAACAATATTTTTTATCTCATCATAATCAAATCAAAGTAGGATAATAATTAATTCTCTCTAATGAGACAAGAAAGGAAAGGAAGAACATTTCAACTAAATAATAGATATTAAAAGAGATCCAACAAGATGATAAACAAAAAGAAATTGATTGACCTATTACATCGTATGAAGTTTTCCTCCTAGAAATAAACTTTTTAATGTACTGAATTTGAGCGTATTGGACATTGGAGGCGAAATGTTGTGTTCTGGATTTGGTCCCGAAGGAACTTCATGCAAGGATGACATCAAGTTTCTTGAAGCTCTTAACTCATCTAAAGATTGAAAAATTTCTTTGATTTCTAACGATTTGGTTGAAACATCCTCAATTCTGATAGCAACAATTTCTAACAAGTTGGATTTTGCTGGTATATGGTTCCTTCTTTTTATAGTGGTTCAATATTTTTTTATTTTGATTCACTGTCCTTATTTTTTTTGGCTAGAAAATCTGCATTAGATTAAATTTCATTTATCATTATCTTTATTTCTTTTTCATAATTTTCTACCCTTTTGTACATTTAATTTTTAATTTTTTTTTTTGGCTAGAAGATCTTTCATTAAAATAAGTACATTTCATTTTTGTCATCTCTCAGTATTATTATCTATATGTTCTAAATATTTTCCTATTTTTCTACTTTATATCTCTAACCATTTTCTATCACTTCGGCATGAATATGTGCAAATTTAATTTTCTCCATTTTCCTGATCTATATAAGTGTTAAATGATTATTCTTCTAACTCAAGATTTATATTTATTTGACTAATAAAAATACACGTGCTTCACATAATTCCAAAAACTTGACATACTTAAGTTAATAAATATTTTTCTTCTTCTCAAACATTTAAATAAAAAAAAACGTATATCTCTTTTTGTAAATGCATATATATAGAAAAATGTATTATTGTACTTGATTTTATTTTTACATATATTTGATGGGGAATCTTAATAGCTCAGTTGGTTGGTATTATGATCCAAAATTCCGAGTCATGATGACACCTACCATAACCCACCGGTAGGTAAGTCAACTCATATCCCAAAACGACAAGTTACATGCATATTGAACATAATCAAGGAAAAAGAAACATATAGAAAATAAAGAACAAACATCAAAAAAGGAAAGAGATAGACGATATATAAACACAAACCATCCCCAAGAAATGGTATTAGTTGGTAGTCGAGCCACTAGTTTCAACAAAGTACAAGATAAATACACATATATAGAGAACCATCCCCGCATAGAAAATAAAGACTAATCTGAGTCAAACAAAGGAAGATTTGCAACTCTAAATGTCAGGAGCTCACCTAGTCTGTGAATCCAAAAGTTTCTCCGCACGAAGCACATGTTAATGGAGAGAGCGCGTACTATGATCTCCAGGAAGTAAAAGTATAATATGAGTACCAACAAGCTACTTAGTAGAATAGGCAAATTGAGAGCCAAAGATAATGCAAGCATAATAATAGGTAAGTAAGGAATGTACAGTAAAATCAACCAAAGAGAAGGTATCATACAATCAAAGTTAACAAGGAAAAAAGATAGGATAAAGAATAAAGTAACCAAGACAAGGGAACGTACGTGGATGCAATAGCCCAACAATCCAATCACTACAAGAGTGCACTAAGGAAGTCAACTAACTGGAGATGAACAACGACAACCACCGCTACAAACCACAGCGAGAGGCCAATCCAATCCGACCAAATCCAGAAGCACCAAAATAGAGACAAGTCCATGCCATTCATACAATTAACTATCACACAAAATACACAATTATATACAAACAACAATCTAAACCGACCCCCATAAGCCAAGAAAGTACACAACAAAAAACATAGCCCAACTGACCCTCGATAAGACCAACGGGAGCAAACAACAATCAATTAGACTAGTGATACGCGATACATATAAATGCAAGTTAAGTAATAAAAACTAAAGGTACCAACAATACTAAGTATCACACACCCAAGTATATACACTTACTTAATGCCTTCAAACATGCTACGTAGGACCTCCTTGGATACCCCTCCTCATGTTCAATATTTCACATGGACAGAGAGACCCATAGGAGACTCAAAAAGTCAATATATACTATCTTAACTCGATTAGGGAGTTGCATAATTTGTCTGTCATAGTATCATCTCTACTCCATCATGATACCAGAGATATATATGTCCAATTAATAGAAAAATGGTTGGCGATATTCCCAATCAATCATGTAAGAAGTGAGAACATCTCTAATGTCTCTTTCTTAGTAATACCTCGGATCCAAAGAAATAGGAAGTTACAACTTTTCAGGATCTGGTGCCAGTACTAACGGATCCACCAACGACTCGTGGACTGGCACACGGTCTGTAGGTAGTTCCGTGGGTGACTAGTCTAACTTTTTCAAAAGTGTCAAGTTCCAGTACTTTTATACTGTTCACCCGGACGGTCCGTCATTCGTAACACGAGTCGTAGGTAGGTCTTGTAGGTGAGTCTCAGTCTTAGCGGGATTCTAACGAATTTTAGCTGGAATTACAGAGGCCATATATGGATCGTAGGTAGACCAACAGACCGTACATGGGTCCTGTCAATTGAAGTTCCTAAAACAAGGTTTATGAACCCATCAATAGTCAACCAAGACAGTCTGTAGGTGGATCCATAGATCGTAGGTCCCCACTATTGACAGGAATAGATAGTTATTTTAGAAGGGCTTTTGGGTCTTTTTCTAATTATTTTAATCCAATAATATGTCATTTTACCTTCAATTAGAGGCCCTATATATACGTTTTTACCCCCAAATCTCCTAATTCAATTCATTCTCTCAAATTTCTAAAAGAAGAAAAAGTTTATCCTCCCAAATATTTCTGTTTCTAGAGGATTGAAGAAGAAGGATTGAGTTTCAAGTGAAGTGTAACAGCGCGTGTTACACATATACTTGTTCTATTCTTGTGATACTTGACATAGCCTTATAGTATAGGTGAGGACCATGTTTCTTATATGATTAGGGTTGGTTTAATCTATCTCGGAAGGTGATGTGATGCCTTGCAAGTTTCAGCATGTGTACTGCAAGTTATAACTCCAACAGAAGTATTTAAACTCGAGACTGTAAGGTGGTAATTGAGCTTAAAGTTGAAAGTTAAGTTCTTAGTTAAAGTAAAAGGGATTAATATTTAGAGAATGTAATAAAATAAGTGAGTTGCTTGCTTGACTTGACTAAGCTAGTAGGTGACAAATAGGTTCATCACCTACTTTGACTAATTGACCAGTCGAAAGGACCAAGTAGGTGCATCACCTACTTGAGATATATGGATCTAGTTAAAAAGGCCAAGGTTTATGGATCAGATTTGGGCCTATGCTAATGGACTCACTTGAGGCCCAAACTAAGTTAAATAAAATGAAAATAAAATTAAAGCCCAGCAGCCAAATCTGCCAAGGCCCAATATATTTAAGCCCAAGTGAAAGAAAGTAGGTGTATCACCTAGTTTGACCTTTTGAGCTGCTTGATGTACATAAGCAGGTGCATCACCTACTTGACCAATTAGTGGCTAAAAATGGATAAAAAAAAGGGAGGTTCTAGAGGATATTATCAAAGGTGAAGAAAGCTCAATATAAGATATATTGGCTGATATTCTCACTCATTTTTAAAACAATATTAAGAATTAACTCCAGCTATCTCTCTCTCTTTTCTCTTGAGGATTAAAACAACAGCCTTAAAGTTCCTTCTAAGGTTCTTGAAGAAACCCTCATATATGCAAACTAAGGTAAGAGAAACACTTATGGATTTAGCTTAATTCTCTCATGGAAAACTAGAAACATCTTATTCATGCTCAATTATAAGTAGAAGGTAGAAGTTCCTACAAGCTACTGCTCACTTTCCTTAATTATTAAGATACTTTTCTCTTCTTCTTTGGTTTAAGTGTGAAGGGAAGTTGAAGTTCTAGAGGAATTCAAGTTATAAAGAGAAGTTGCAGAAATTGAGGTAATGTGACTGCTCCATTTTCTTCCTCCTTATGTATGAGTTTGTGTGAGGAATTCTGGGTGTGCTGTCATAAAAGAACTCAATGGGGTGGTGAGTTCAAGAATTGGTTGTATGATAAAGAATATTTGAGGTTGTTTTATGTGTATAGTTGTTAGTGCAACTTGGGTAATCTTGGAAAATGATATATAATGTATGTATTAGGTAGAGAAGGAGGGTGTGGTGATACAAATTATTTTAAGAGCTGTATGGGCTCATTATCCGTCAAATTTAGCTACCGTTTTACGGGACTCACGTTGTGGTATCTACTAATTTTAGTTTATCATGAATTATATTGTAGATTTAAACCGAAAAGGGGAGGGTGAATCGTGATAGTTGTATTGGTCAGAGGATAAGGTATGTAAGGCTATTCGATTAAATATTCTTCGGCATGAAATTTGATACTTGAGATTAATATAAATAAGTGCATTTCCTAAGTTCTATTCCTAGTAAAGGAAACATAGTGGTAGCGTACGACCTCCAAATAGCTAACAATATTTCCCCCTCTTCTTAGTGTATAGAATTACTTCATTATATGTTCAGTACTCTATACTTGTGTAATTATCCTCCTATGTGTTGATAGAGAAATGGTATTTGCAAAAGCAAGTTTGGTGAGTCCTCCTCTTAGTCAGTTGAAGACAATTGTGTCATTTAAGCTCACAAGTAATGCATTGATGTTACATAGCCTCTTATGTCATGGTTACTGCCTCGAAGTATTATTTGCATGTCTTCTACTACTGGTCCATATTTTCAAATCTTAAAAATGATTATGACCACCAAAACAACAATCTTAAGGTTAAAGAATCTAAGTGAAGCAATCTGTATAATAAAGGGTGGCAGCCCAGGGGCTAATGCCTAGCATGGGTCGATCCCAATTGATATATAAGGGTGGAAGATCAAGGGAGAAATCCTAGCATGGCCCGATCTTAATTGGTATAGAAGGGTGGCAGCTCAAAGGTGAAAGCCTAGCATGGGCCGATCCCAATTTGTGTAATTATGAGAACCGCATCCCAGGGGTTAAAATGCCTTGCATGGGTCATCCTCTTCTACCACTGATCAGCTGGTCATTCGTATCACATGCCTTATAAATATCATAACACACATAAAGGTAAATAGAAAGAATGTAACATACATGATCCCACAAGAGTTAACAAAGGTGGTCTTTTGTTCTGATTTATGCACACATATATTGATACTTGGTTTCATTTGAACTCTTATTTTATATATGTTATTGCCTTATATATTAAGTACATTTTTTCGTACTGATGTCCCTCGCGGGGGACACTGCATTTCATGTTGCACGCACATGTACTCCAGCTAGTAGACCTCCTCAATAGGAGTACCCGACACTCAACTACTTTTGGTGAGCTCCAGGTTGATTAAGAGCTTTACTTAGTCCTTGGTAGATTCATTTTGGTATTGTATCATAGTTAAGGGTGAGGTGGGGTCTGTCCCGACCTACTCTAAGGTTTTCTATCTTTTAGAGGCTTTGTAGACTTATGTATATGGTTCGTTTGCGTCTTAACAAGTTGTGGCCTCAACGACCAAGTCATGTATATAAGTTTTGGGTCTGCTTATGTTGGTTCGTATCATTGCATCCTATGTGAACTTGTCACAAGATTGTCATTGTTATATGCATAGTTAGCATATGTTACATGTTGGTTCTCTCGTGCATTTAGGGTATCGGCTGCCTGTCCTTATTAATGGGATTTGAGGCGTGACAAAAGTGGTACCATAGCAGGTCATCCTAGGGAATCTACAAAGCCGTGTCTGTGTAGAATCTTGCTTATGGATGTATTGTGCACCACATTTATAAACAGGAGGCTACGAGACATGTAGGAGTTGTCTCCTTTCTTTCAATCTTAGAGCATGCGATAAAACTAGTGTTGTAGGTGAATCATATCTAATTTCTAAATTGTTTTATTATAGCAAAGATGCCGATTACGAGAAGGATTAAAAGTACTGGTAAGCGAGTAGATGTGGCTGCCCAAGAAGGGACCAGCCAACCACCACCTAGTTAAGCTGTTCAAGGTGAGGCTCAAGATGAGTCTCTATCACAGACTTCCTCAACCCCTCTATCTCCGAAAGATCTAAGGAGGGAAGCTACACCTCAAGAACCCCCTATTAATGCTACTGAGCAAGATTTGAGGAATGCAGTCCAATTATTTACTCGTATAGTTGCTGGCCATGGCCAAAGGCAAGAAGGTCAAGTTGTAGGTACTAGTAGTGTAGATAGAGCAACTGGCACGAGGATACATGATTTCCTTAATTTGGACCCTTCATAATTCACCGGGTAAGATCCTAATGTAGATCCATATGACTTTATAGATCAAATCCAACACACTTTTGATGTTATGCATGTAAGTGGTAAAGAAGCGCTCAAGCTGTGGCTATATTGTGGTATGAAGCTTGGAAGCAATCTAGGGGAATAGATGCACCTTCAACAATATGGAAATATTTCAAAAAGGCATTTCTTGACGATTACCTGCCATTGGAGATCCAAGGCCCGCACAGATCAGTTCTTAAATCTCCACCAAGGAAGTATGAGCATGAGAGAGTACAATCTCAAATTTAATTTCTTGTCCAGGTATGCTCCTAATGTAATAGCTACTATAGAGGATAGAGTTTATCGATATGTGGATAGATTAGATTCATATCTGGTTAGAGACTGTACTATTTTTTCGTTGAATAAAGATATGGATATAGCAAAGATGCAAACTTTTGCGCAAAAGTTGGAGGATCAAAGGCAAAGAAGAAGGACACAAGATTCAGAAACAGGGCATTCTAAGAGGGCCAGATCCATAGGGTAGTTTACACCATCCAAAGGTGATTTTAGGCCTCAGTTGTCTAACAGACCGCCTAGGCCATCATCTTTCTACTCTACAACTAGTGCTCCACCACAGTTTCATGGGTTTAGGGACAATCAGTTTGGGCAAAGAAGTGAAACCCAAGGTTCACAAATAGTGGGTCATCAAGAGCAGGGAAGTACAAGACAATCAAGGCCTCCTCGACAACCTTGTAAACAATGTGGAAGGAATCATTTAGGTGCATGTTGGTTTGGGACAAATGTTTGTTTTTGGTGTGGTGCACTGGGTCATATGATGAGAAATTGCCCTCATAGGGGTGTGGGTGGTGTGGCACAACCTACTAGGTCAGTTGTTGCATCCTCATCATCAACACCTTCTTTAGGTAGGGGACATATGCCTACTGATCATGGTAGAGGAGCTAAGGGAACAGCTAATTCTAGTGGAGTTCAGAATCGCACATATGCTCTAGGGGATTGATAAAATTTTGAAGCCTCACCGGATGTGGTTACAGGTACATTGTCCATCTTTTCACATAATGTATATGCATTAATTGAACCGGGATCTATGTTACTCCATTGATTGCTCGAAAGTTCAAAAGAACACCAGAATTATTAGTGAAGCCATTTGAAGTATCTACACCGATTGGTGAGTCTATTATAGCTAGAAGGGTTTATTATAATTGCATTGTAACTATTTGTGATCATGATACATTGGATGATCTTGTTGAACAAGAAATGGTAGATTTTGATGTTATATTGGGTATGTATTGGTTAACTTCTTGTTATGCCACGGTAGATTGTCGAACTAAGATAGTGCATTTCCAGTTTCCAAACAAGGCAGTCCTCGAATGGAATGTCATCTGGTCATAGTGAAAAATATTGATGCAGAGCCACCAACTCTTCAATCCATTCCGATGGTAAATGAATTTCCCGATGTATTTCCTGAAGATCTTCTGGGTTTCCCCCTAGAACGAGAAGTAGAGTTTAGTATTGATGTGATTCCAGATACTCAACCTATCTCCATCCCTCCATATAGAATGGCCCCGGAAGAATTACGGGAGTTGAAGGGGTAATTAAAAGACTTATTAGAAAAAAAGATTCATAAGGCCTAGTATGTCCTCATGTGGAGCACCAGTTTTGTTTGTACATAAGAAATATGGCTTGTTAAGAATGTGTATTGACTACCGGCAGTTGAATAAGGTAACGATTAAGAACAAATATCCCATCCGTAGAATTGATGATTTGTTTGATCAGTTACAAGGTGCTAAGTGTTTTTCAAAGATCTACTTGAGGTCGGGTTATCACCAAGTAAGGGTCAAAGACAAAGATATTCCCAAGACAACTTTCTGGACACGGTATGGTCATTTTGAGTTTTTAGTCATGTCATTCGGGTTAAAAATTGCACCAGCAACTTTTATGGATTTGATGAATAGGGTGTTCAAGCCATTTTTAGATGTGTTCGTGATAGTATTCATAGATGACATTTTGTTGTATTCAAGGTCGAAAGAGGACCATGCTAATCACATGTGGCAGGTTTTACAAATTCTTCGTGATCGTAAGTTGTATGCAAAGTTCTCTAAATGTGAGTTTTGGTTGAAATCTGTGGCATTCTTAGGTCATATTGTATCCGATGAAGGAATAAGGGTTGATAACCAGAAGATAGAAGTCGTGAAAAAACTGGCCAAGACCTACAACGCCTACGGAGATCCGTAGTTTTCTTGGATTGGTAGGCTATTACAGAAGATTCGTTGAAGGATTCTCTTCCATTGTTACACCCTTAACAAAGCTAACACACAAAGAAACCAAGTTTTAGTGGAGTGATGAATGTGAAAGAAGCTTCCAAGAGCTGAAGAATAAATTAACTTCTACACCTGTATTGGTACTTCCAGAAGGCACGGAAGGCTATGCAGTGTATTGTGATGCTTCGGAAGTGGGCTTAGGTTGTGTATTGATGCAGCATGGTAAAGTAATAGCTTATGGCTCACAGTTGTGTTTGCTTTGAAGATATGGCGCCACTACTTGTATGGAGTTCATGTTGACATATACACCGATCACAAGAGTTTGCAATATATATTAAAGCGAAAAGACCTAAATCTGATGAAGCAAAGATGGCTGGAGCTATTAAAAGATTATGACATTGATATCTTGTATCATCCCGGTAAAGCCAATATAGTAGGTGACACTTTAAGCCATAAAATAATGGCAAGCACTTATGGGAAGTCTATGGAAAGACAAGGAATAACTAAGGATCTATGCCAACTAGCTAGTTTGGGGGTTCGCCTTCTTGAATCTCTAAACGAAGGGGTTGTTGTGCAAAATGCGGCAGAATCCTCATTAGTAGTGGAAGTGAAAGAGAAGCAGTACACTGATCCTATTCTATTACAACTTAAGGAGAGTGTATGGCAGGGTGACAAAGGCATTTGAGCTTATGCAAGAGGGAGTACTTTGCTGTCAAAACAGATTGTGTGTACCTAACGTAGATGAATTGAGAAATAGGATTATGATGGAAGCACATCATTCGAGATATTCTGTCCATCCGAGGTCAACTAAAATGTATCATGACTTGAAAGAAATGTATTGGTGGGGGGACATGAAGAAGAACATTGTGGAATTTGTGGCTCAATGTCCAAATTGTCAACAAGAAAAAATAGAGCACCAAAAGCCCGGAGGTTATATGTAGTGTATAGAACTTCCAATTTGGAAGTGGAACATGATCAATATGGATTTTGTCACTGGTTTGCCTCGCTCATTTCGGAAGTTTGACTCCATATGGGTAATAGTGGACAGACTCACCAAAGCACTACACTTCTTGCCAGTGAAGACTACTTATACAATTGAAGAGTATGCAAGGTTGTTTATTAAAGAGTTAGTTTGGCTACATGGAGTGCCAATCTCTATTATATCGGATAGGGGAGCTCAATTCACTGCAAATTTTTGGAAGTCATTTCAGAAGAGTTTGGGAACACAAGTGAATTTAAGTACAACCTTTCACCCCCAAACAGATGGTCAAGCAGAGCGTACAATTCAAACACTTGAGGATATGCAGCGAGCTTGTGTATTATACTTCAAGGGTAGCTGGGATGATCATCTACCGCTTATTGAATTCGCTTATAACAATAGCTACCATTCAAGTATTAAAATGGCACCTTATGAAGCTTTATACGGTAGAAAATGTAGATCCCCGATTGGCTGGTTCGAAACAGGTGAAACTTCCTTATTTGGGATCCCTGATTGGCTGGTTCAGTTTTAGGATTTGGAGACCACATCTTGATATTCAGATGTGCATTCAGATCTAGGAATCTAGTTCTTAATGCAAATCTTAATATTTAAATGTTAATTTAGATTCACACATCTTAATATTAATGGAAACAAATGAGACCTAAATACTCTACTATTTCATTAATAGTAAGACTTTTTTTGTCCATTCACAAAAAAATATAATAAAACTCTAACACATCTTACCCATCATTTTGGAGTTCTCTTGATTCTATGATTAAGCAATCATTTTTCTTTCCTGAATTTTTTCATATTTATCTTCTTTCCTTCTAATGTTGAATGTAATAATGGAATTAAGCATTCAGTTTTTAATACCTTTTTATAAATACTTGAAAAAAGACCACAAAAACATAAATCAATTTTTCTCTTCTTTTTATGTTGTCTCTAGAAAATAATTTGAGACTAATTGATTGTTTTTTTATTGTTTCAATTAATGAATTTTAAATATCTCATAACTTTTGTATCTATTAAAATAGTTCTCAATAAAATATGAAGCTCTTTTTTCCTTTTTGTTCCCGAAAGCTGAAAAGGTGTTAGAGCTGTCAATATGGGCTAGCCCACCCCATCCGGGCTAACCCATACAGGCTTTGACATTTTACGGGCTAGGCCAGGCTAGCCCATTTTTGGTGTGGGCTAGAAAACGGTCGTCCCAACCCACAAGTACGTGGGCTACAGGCTTGCCGGGCCAGCCCACTTTTTAAAAAGTTATATATTTTTTTATAATTATTAAATTAAATTATAATTTAAAAATATTATCATAAATATTGATAAAACAATATTACATGGTGTTAATGCTACTACTTGTTAATCAAATCCACAAATAAAATTATCTTTATAATATTTATTAAG
>JAJOOD010010121.1:0-41334 GCA_029582525.1 Solanum tacnaense | reverse complement strand
GGCACATAAAGAACATCATTAATAATTTTCGTACCTTCGTCAGTAGGAAATTTTACTGACCCTCTACCGTGAGCTTCCACCAATGCGCCATTTCCAAGTTTCACTTTGGTTCTATCAGATCTGTCCAAGGTAACAAACATATTTTCATCAATCACCATGTGCCTTGTGCATGCGCTATCAACATACCATTTACATTGGTCAATATGTGATGTGTGCGAGGCCATGAAAACCTCCTCCTCTGATTTTCCAACTTGGTGATGATCTGTGAAATTCACTCGATGGGAAGACTGACCACTTTGATTTTGCTTTTGCCTACAATACTTCTCAATGTGACCATACTTCTTACAATATCTACATTGAATTGGAGACCTCTTTGAATTCTGCCAACAATTCTTCTCTAAGTGGTTTGTCTTCTTACAAATGCCACATGGTGGAAATTTTCCTTTTATCGACAAATCACCTTGGTTTCCACCAGATTTATCCAACCAGACTTTTCTACTTTCCTTTTGATGTTTGCATTTATGCCTCGCTTGAAAGGCATCTTTTACTATCCCTTCACTTCTCATAGTGACCCGTTGCTCTTGGACTTGCAATTTGGAGATTAGTTCGGCTATTGTAAGAGTAGTCAAGTCACAAGACTCTTCAATAGCTGAGAATTTTGATTCAAACTTGTCTGGAAGGCTGACCAAGATCTTCTCTACAAATTTCTGATCTGGAAAGGTTTCACCAAGTATTCTTATCTGGTTCACAATCTCCATCAGCTTTGAAGAGTATTCTTTCACACTATCTGAGTCTTCAATCTTCAAAAGCTCAAACTCTCTCTTCAATGCTAAGAGTCTAACAGACTTTACACTACTGCAGCCTTCAAACTCCTCCTTTAACTTATCCCAAGCCTCTTTGGCTGTTTCACAAGTCATATTCCTCATAAACATCACGTCCGTAAGACTTGAATGTATGCAGGTGAGAGCTCGTGGGGATCTAGTCACCAACTCATCGTACTTCTTAATTTCATTGAGAGTTGCATTAACTCTCAATGGCTGGACAACAGGTTCTCCAAGCTCAACAACTTCCAGAAGTTGAGAGCCTTTAGATAAGCCTTCATTTTGATGGCCCATATGTGATAATTCTCTCCGGTAAAAGTTGGAGGACCTGTCGTTGGTTGATTTTCAGGTGCCATGAATTTTTTTCAGCAAGCAAATTCAAGAAAGAACATAATGTAGATGAGCGAAACAAACAAAATTTGATTCAGATCCCTTAGGAAATAGGCTCTGATACCATGTTACAACGAAAAGGAAGAAGAACTTCAGGTCTCCAAGGTGTAAACAGTAGGAAATAGCAGCTATAAATTGCTACAGAAAATTTGAAAGTGAAGAAGAAGGCTTAAGTTTTCTTGAGTTCAATTTTTTTTTCACTCGATGTTTCATTACATATGGTGTATTTATAGATAAAGTGTGAGAATTACAACCACATAATAAGCAAAATATCTCAAACCAAACTATGTACCTATGTGGCTCAATAACCACCACTCATTTTTAATCAAGACTAACATATCTACTACAAAATATCTCCAACCTAGGAGTTTCTAGACAATTCTTACTTTTCTAACATATCTAATACAAAATATCTCCAACTTAGGAGTTTCTAGACAAATCTTACTTTTCTAACATATCTAATACAAAATATCTCCAATCTAGGAGTTTCTAGACAAATCTTAATTTTCTAGGGGGAATATTTTGATGGTAAACTCCTTACCAAGTATCAACCATGCCTACTCTTTGATTTTGCAAGATGAGAATCAGAGAGATACTTATCTCAGTCCTCATCTTTCATCTGATTCCTCTTTTTCTTTCATGGTGGGTAATACCAATCAATACAAACATGGAAAGCAGGCACAAAGGTATCCAGCACCTTCACAAAGATCTGGGATCTCACAATCAAGAAAATCACTTTCCAAGAGCCACAAAGGTTCCAGAAACAACAAAATCAATTTCAGAAATTCAAAGGAAAAAGGGCCAAGTATGATCCTAATGTTACCTGTACATATTGTGGAAAAACAGGCCATGTAGTGGATAATTGTTTTAGAAAAATAGGTTTTCCAGAAGACTTTGTGTTCACAAATGATAAAGGAATGCAGGGACAGATTAGGGGAAATTGAGCATTGATTACTGAAGACAATGAAGGAAGAAACAATGATCAAACATATGTCACAAATGTTGCTCACAATTACAACAAAGAACAATACAATTAATTTCTTCATATGTTTAGACAAATGAAAATGGAGGCGGCATCACAGAAAAACACAGGCTATGAGATCAACAGTAATGTTGTGGCTGGTACAATTTCAAAGTATCTTGGATCCTGTTTTTCTGCTATTCATTCTAGCACCTGGATCATCGATTCAGGTGCATCTGAACACGTGTTATAATCCCCAATGTTTTACCTCCATGCCCCCTCTTCAATTCCCCTTGACCATTAATCTTCCTAATTGTCAAACCATTCAAGTCACCCATTCAGGAACTGTGCCTATATTTTCTAATATCATTTTACAAAACGTTTTGTATGTTCCCAGTTTCAAGTTCAATCTCATGTCTGTTTATAAATTCTGTGTTCAATTTCCTTACACACTGTTTTTTACATCACATGAATGAGTGGTTCAGGACTCTTCAATGAGGAGGGGTCAAGTTTTTGGTGAAGCCAAGGAGGGTCTCTACTTGCTACAACCCAGTCCTCAGAAGTGTAGTTCTTTTTTTAGCAATAATGTTTCAGTTTCACCACATACTATATTTAGTGGATCTAGTCCTTTATCTTTACCTATTTCAGTTCTTGTTGAATCAGTTTCAGTTTCTCATTCTGTATATACAAGTGCAACTTCTAATGTAAAATTGTGGCACATTAGATTGGGGCATTTGCCTTACTCTTCAATGAAAAATGTTAGTTTCCTTTCTTTTCCGAGTAATTATGACTGTGTTTGTGATGTGTGTCCTAAAGCTAGGCAATCCAGGCTACCCTTTCCCATTAGTCAAATTTCTAGCAAATCTGTTTTTGATCTTATCCATGTTGATACTTGGGGACCTTATAAAGTAGCTACTCATAATCATTATAGGTATTTTTTTGACTATTGTTGATGATTTTAGTAGAGCTACTTGGACTTGTTGGCTACAAAGAGCAATGCATTCACAGTCTTGCAAAGTTATTTACAAATGGTGGAAAGACAGTTCAATGCGAAGGTTAAAGTCATTAGATCGGATAATGCCTTAGAACTAGGAAAGAGTGAAGCGGGTTCTCAATTCTTTAGTTCTCATGGGATTATGCATCAGACCTCTTCACTCCACAACAAAATGGGATAGTGGAGAGAAAATACAGACACTTACTAGAACTTGCAAGGGCTTTAATATTTCAATCTCCTGTTTCTATCGTTTACTGGGGAGAGTCCATCCTTACAACCACTTATTTGATTAACAGGTTACCTTCTAAGGTGCTCAAAGGAAAAACACCTTATGACATCATATTCGGGAAGTGACCATCTTATCATACTTTGAAGTGTTTTGGATGTTTATGCTATGCTAACACTTTAACTCATGGCAGGGATAAGTTTCAACCTAGAGCTATGAAGTGTGTTTTCCTAGGTTATCCTAGTGATAAAAAAAGGTACAAGTTACTGAATCTTGAAAATAAAAGGATATTTGTATCCAGAGATGTTCATTTCTTTGAGCATATTTTTCCCTTTGTGGATAAATCTGATGACATTCCTTCTTCTATATTTCCAGATTATGCCAATTTATCTACTGATCAGCCTGATTCTCAAACTGATCTCATTCCTCATACCATTCCATCTACTAGTTCCTCTTCTTCACCAGATCATCCATTCACTTCATCATCACCTGATTCAACTCATACTCAGATTTCCCCTTGGTTCAACTCACTCTTATATTTCATACCTTGATCCTTCCATTAATAATCCCAGAAGATCTCACAGAATAAAGGAACTTTACCGTCACATCTTCAAGATTATTATTGCAACACCATTTTTTCAGTGATGTGACAAACTCCTGTTTTGACACTCCTACAAAACCTAGTGTTATTCTTTTCATGCTCTTTCTCTTTCTAATAAATCCATCATACAATCAGTTTCTACAATCACTGGGCCCACCAGTTATAAAGAAGCTTTTACTCATCCAGGTTGGAGGAAGGCTATGGATGATGAAATGGAGGCTTTACAAGCAAATCATACATGGGGCTTAGTTTCTTTACTTCCGGGTAGACAAGCTTTACCTTGCAAGTGGGTTTACAAGGTGAAGCAACATGCTGATTGGATACTTGAGAGGCTGAAAGCAAGGTTGGTGATCAGGGGTGATATAAAGAAAGAGGGGATAGATTTCAATAAGACTTTTTCCCCGGTGGTCAAAATGACCACTATCAGATGTTTGCTAGCCAATGCAGCCAAGAAGAATTGGGAAATTTCTCAATTTGATGTAAACAATGCCTTCTTGCAAGAAGATTTGCAAGAAGAAGTTTACATGAAGTTCCCAATTTGTGTTGATCCTCCTAAAGCTAGTTTGGTTTGCAAGTTACAGAAGTTTTTATATGGTCTCAAGCAAGCCTCTAGGCAATGGTATGCCAGACTTGCAGGGGCCCTCAATTTCAAAGGTTTTATTGCCTCTTTGATTGATTATTCTCTTTTCTTTAAGAAAGTAGGGGATACTATTGCTATTGTGGTTGTTTATGTGATGATATATTGATAACTGGAGATGCTTACACTGTGATAGAGGATCTAAAGGTCTTTCTTAATTCAGAATTTAAGATCAAGAGTCTTGGGTCCCTGCATTACTTTCTTGGTATGGAAATCTTAAGGGACAATCATGGTTTGATAGTCAGTCAAAAGAAATATACCTCTGATTTGTTGTGCGAATTTGATGTCTCACATCTTCCTCCAATTGCCTCTCCATTGGATCCTGCAGTGAAATTTGTCACAGAATTAGTAGAGTATATGGAAGAACAACCTTATATCAGCACATCATTGGTAAGTTAAATTACTTAACTCATACACGACCGAATATATGTCATGCAGTTTTGATTCTCGGTCAATTTATGCAAAAACCAAGTCTTGATCACTATCATGGAGCTTTGAGGGTTGTAAGTTACCTGAAACAGTATCCGCATCAGGGTCTATTCTTTTCTTCTTCTCCATCCTTTTCCCTTAATGCTTTTTGTGATGCGGATTGGGCTTCGTGTAGAGACTCACTGAGATCTATCAGTGGTTTTTTCATTAGTTTAGGGGGTTCCCCCATTTCTTGGAAGTCCAATAAACATATCTCTATATCCCTCTCTTCCACAGAGGCAGAGTATCGATCTATGCGTCGATTGGTAGTTGAATTAACCTGACTTACTCTATTACTAGATGATCTCTCTGTTCTGCCTCAACTTCTTGTACCTGTGCACTCTGATAGTGCTGCTGCCATTCATATCGCACGAAATCTAGTCTTTCATGAGCGGACGAAGCACGTTGAGTTGGATTGTCAATTTGTCCGTCAACAGTACTTGTTAGGGCTCATTTCCCTATCTTTTGTTCCTTCCAAAGAGCAACTCGCTGACATATTCACTAAGCCTCTTTATGGCCCGCAACATCATGGAGTTCTATGCAAGTAAGGGTCTCACTCCGCTCCCCTCCACCTTGAGGGGATGTTGGAATTCAACCTTCTTCTACACCATCTTCTCAACCATTGATAGCATGTTCTAATTTCACCAGAGAGAAGATGAAGATGTCTGATGATGTCTTGTTTGAGAAAAGCAAATGGGCCAAGAGTGATATTGGGTCGCAGAAGAAGGCACGGATGGGCTCGGCTTGGAATTAGACAAATAATGTATAGGTTAATATTTATTTAATTTTCCACACTTGTATAAATACAGGATTCTTTACGCAGTAAATACACACGAGAAAATTTTCTATACGGCCTTCAAGTTTTACATTAATTAAGGATGGAAAAAACACTGTGGCTGTGACTTTTTCACACCACCTAGGGGTTTAGAGTTTGACATTCAAATGGAGACAAGTTCCCCAATTTTCCACAAACAAAATGTTTCAATTTTTTCATTACTAGTGCGTCCATCCGTTCACTTTTACTTGTTCACTTCAAATTTTTTATAACCCTTAGAAAAAAAATGATTAAAGTAGTTCACACCCAGCTTTGACAAGTGACAACAATGCCCTATGACATAAAATAACTATTACTCCCTCTGTCCCAATTTATGTAGCATTTTCTTTTTTTCGAAAGTCAAACAGTTTAAGTTTGACCGGCAATTTGCACATGGAATGTTCAAATTTTTTGAAATGAAATTTATATATTTGTAAACTACGTACAAAGTACTATAAGTCACAATAATTGATAATTCAATTTTTTTAAAAAACTATGAAAAACTTACTGTAAAAAATAAACTTATTTGAATCTCGAAATCCGAAAAGTCTCACATAAAAAATGAGACGGAGGGAGTACTTCAATAACTATCAAACAAAAAACTAAAAAAGGAAACCAACTCAACATGACCCCACAAAAGAAAAAGAAAAAGGAAAAAGAACAAGAAAACACAAATAAATGAAAAAACAAGAAAAGCTCAAAAAAGCTAATTGAGCTCTTTTCCCACTTTTGGCTTCACCCGTCATGAATCTGAATTAGTCCATCAATAGATTTCAAATATTGAATATCTATAGACTTTCTAAACAAATACATATGATATACATAAGTTATATTCTTTGAGAAAAAGCCTTATTTTTATCGGGTTATCAATTAACACTTATAATATAAACAAAGTTAAAAAAATGCTTACCTACGATAAACAACAGGGACGATACCAGCACGATACTCAGCGATCTTGAGGAACATAGGCATGGTGAGATCAAAATGAGTACGAGGTGGATTACACCAACCACCATTATCATTAGGCAATGCATAATTTGGAGGACAAAAGTTAGTTGCAGTAATCAAAAAAATTTGGCGAGTTGAATATACTATTTTATTCAGAGTTAATCTTTTGAGTTAAAGATTTTGTAATTTAGTTCAATGAATTTTATTTAGTTTTAAGCTTTGTATGCTTGAGTTAGTCTTCCGCTTGTAGTCATCCAGGATGAGGGTTCACTTGGGGGTCAACAATGGTTCTCGAGTGTCGGAAGAGCATGCCGACCATCTTCGTATTGTTCTAGGTGTTCTTGGGAGACAAAAGTTATACGCCAATTTTCCAAGTGTGAGTTTTGGTTGGATTCAGTTGCCTTTTTGGGACATGTAGTTTCAAGGAAAGGGGTAATGGTAGATCCCCAATACATTGAATCGGTTAAGAATTGGGTCCGGCATAGCTCTGTGACTGAAGTTAGGAGTTTTGTTGGGCTCACTAGCTACTATCGTCGATTTGTGAAAAACTTTACTTCTATTGCCACACATTTGTCAAGGTTGACCAAAAAGGAGGTTCCTTTTGAATTGACTAAAGAGTGTGAAGAGAGATTTCAAAAGCTCAAGACTCTTTTGACCACAACACCTATCCGGGCACTACCGGTGGAACATAAGGATTTCATTGTTTATTGTGATGCTTCACATTCAGGTTCGGGTGCTGTGTTAATGCAGGATAAGAATGTTATAGCTTATGCAACGCGGCAGTTGAAGGTGCATGAGAGAAATTACCTAACACATGATTTAGAGTTGGCAGCGGTAGTGTTTGCTCTTAAGATCTGGCGGCATTACCTCTATGGTGTCAAGTGTGAGGTGTTTACTGATCATCGTAGTCTACAACATGTATTCACTCAAAATGATATGAATTTGAGACAGCGAAGGTGGATGGAGTTACTCAAAGATTATGATGTGACCATTCAGTATCATCCGGGTAAGGTTAACGTGGTGGCAGAGACATTAAGCCGAAATGCGATGAGTATGGGTAGTCTAGCTTGCTTGAGTGTATCCGAGCGACATTTGGCTAAGGAAATTCAAACCTTGGAATCTAAGTTCATGCAGTTGGGCATATTAGAAAAAGATGGGGTTTTCAAGTGAAGGAAGATCATCCAATTCAGAATGAGAAATCATTAGAACAAGGAGCACGAGGACGTGGCAGAGGCTCTTTTAGAGGCAGATGATGTGGTAGAGGCATAAGCCAATTTGGGTGGACAAATAGCCGTAAAAGCGAAGTGCAGTGTTAGAATTGTCATAGGTTTGGCCATATAGAAGCTAAGTGCTGGTATTAAAATGATCAAGATTGTTATGCCGTGGAAGTGGAAGAAGAAAGCGTGCTTTTCATGGCTCGCTCTACCACCATAGATTACAAGACTGGTGTTCGGTTTGTCGATAATGGATGCTCCCATCACATGACCGGTGAAAGAAAAGGATTTAAAGATTTAGATGAGACAAAAATGAGGCGAATTTGGCTTGGTGATAATAAGGAAATTCAAGTTGAAGGTGAAGGTACTATTGCTGTCCAAACTAGTTAAGGTAAAGTGAAACCTATTCAAAATGTGTTAGTTTGGCACATAACTTACTAAGTGTTGGGCAATTGTTGAGTTGTGGATTCTCGATCTTGTTTGATGATGACTCATGTGTTATTAGGAATAACAAGTCTGGTCAAATCTTAGCTAATATTCACATGACAGATAATAAATTGTTTCAACTTGAAGTTTCAAAAGTTGAACAAGCCTTGATTGTTAGTGAGAATAATCTTGACGAATCTAAGTTGTGGCATTTGCGTTATAGACACTTGAATATGATTGGATTGAGATTGTTAAGTCAAAATAAGATTGTTCATGGTTTGCCAAATATAGGATCTGTTGAAAATATATATGAAGGTTGTATATATGGCAAGCAACATAGAAATTGTTTTTCTGTTGGAAGATCCTTAAGAGATACTAGCTATCTTGAAATTGTTCATGCAAATTTGTGTGGTCCAATGAACACAAAATCTCTTGCTGGTTCTCAATATTTTTTGTTACTAACTGATGATTACAGTTGGATGAGTTGGGTATATTTTTTGAAGCTCAAATCAGAAACTTTTGCAAGCTTAAAAAAATTCAAGGCGTTGGTTGAAAACCAAGTTGGTAACAAAGTTAAGGTTCTGCGTATCGACTGAGGAGGTGAGTTTTTATCACAAAAATTTAACTTGTTTTGTGAAGAAAATGGAATTCGCAAGGAATTAACTGCAGCTTACACTCCGAAACAAAATGGGATTGCTGAACAAATTTGGACTATGGTACTTTCGATGTACAAATTTTAGTCTCTATGCTTTTTCAGATAGTGATTGGGCAGGGAATGTGAACGATAAAAAGAGTATTTCTGGGAACATTTTCACTCTTGGTTCTGCAGCTATTGCTTGGAGCTCAAAGAAACAATCAACAACATCATTGTCTTCTTCCGATGCTGAGTATGTTGCAGCAGCATCTTCAACATGTCAAGTGTTGTGGCTGAGGAAATTACTTGCTGATTTTCACCAAGAACAAAAGGGAGAAACAAAAATTTTGTGTGATAATTTATTATTAATTGCAATGGCCAAATATCTTGTTTGTCATGGAAGATCAAAGCACATAGATATTCGTCATCATTTCATCTGTGATCTGGTTACAGAAGGGTTGATTGAGCTAAAGAGTTGTAGTAGAGAAGAACAGGTGGAAGATATTCTTACTAAAGCACTTCCTCTTGCAAAGCACAATTATTTTATGTTATGCCTTAGTGTATGTGATTTTGAATAAAGGGGGAGTGTTGAGAATTGATTAAAAAAAGAGTCTAAGTTACTAAGTTACTGCGTAGGGTAGATTATTTACTGTGAGTTTGAATTAGTCTTTTATTATCGTTGAAAGAGTCTTTGTTAGGTTGTTATTTGGTTGCTATTTTTCTGGCACTTTCCTAGTTTCTAGTCAAGTGGGAGTCATGGATAGATATTATCTTCCTGAGTCTGTAATCCTATAAAAGCAGATGTTTCCGGTTAATAAAGAGGGCACGTCTACAAAGTATTTCCTTCGTATTCTTTGTGCAGTTCTAAGATTTGTAGTTAAAGAACCTCTGTGTTTCCTACAAGAACTTCATGGTTCTTGAGAAAGAGTATATGTAAGTTAAGACTCCATTTCCTCCATGTAGCAATCAAGGTAAGCAATATATCCAACATGTTGAAACAAGTAAGTTTTTTTCAGAACTATTGAGATTTAATTGCATAGATGACTGAAATTAAACTTTTATGTATCAAACAAAACAAACAGCTAGACTAGCTAGTAGTTATTCTTATATATGTACTCCTTCATTCTTCTAATCACTCTCACTTGTAGTTTATGGATCAGTAGTGGTCCGATAATCTTATGATTTCAAAAAGCCTCATTCTGGCTCTCCAAGAATGATATATTACCGCTGCAACTACTGCCGATAACATAGCTTTGCTCACCGACCGTTGTGTGCTTTCGATCATTTCTATCCATATGCCTTGTAATGTCAAGTCTTACAAGTTTAGGCCATTTTTTTTGTAGACTTATTTTACATTCAATACAATAATTTATCAAATAGTCATTGTGAATATATATACAAATAGTAGTGATTTGTTTTCTCCGGGTGCTATTGGTAAGGGTGAGGAAAAGGACATAAAAACTCTACCATGTCTTCTAGTCAAGTTCATACTCAATTTCATTCATCTACCATGTGATCTATCTTAGTTACTTAGTTTATATTGGCTTGTTCTTAAAAGGGATCTATTCTATATACATTAATCTAATCAAAAGTCTAATCATAGTACAATAAAATGAAAGATGTATATGTGCTCGCTCAAACCTTGTGGTTTAGTATCTTGGTAGAATATGTGCTCGCCTAAACCTTGTTGTTACACTTCCATGGGAGGTTAGTGACAACCAACAGATTGATCAAATGGAAGATCAACGTGGAATCAGAGTGTGGACTTTGTAGAACTACTGATGAAAGCAGAGACCATTTGTTCGTTTCATGCAACTACACTCTCAACATATGGGCAAGGCTATTAAGTGGATCAAAAAATTAATGGTCACTGCCCAAACCTGGAAACAATATGTAGATTGGGAAACTCATTATAGAAGATAAAGATCACAAAGTGCTAGACTATTCAGAATGGTCTTTACTGAAGCGATGTACGTCATCTGGATAGAGAGAAGTCTGAGTTGCAATTAGTTAAATCGTATATGCAATTAGTTTTATACTGTTGAATCATGAATACATCATGTATGCAATTAGTTTTAAGTTGCTGAATCATGAATACATATAGTTGCCTGGCTTAACTGTCGTCTGCCATATAGTGCTTAACTTCATGTTGAATTGCAACCTTTTTTTTTTTGTCTATTTCCATCATTAGCCATTGTTATACATCTTCGTCTTGCTTTACTGTTTACATAATTTCTGCATAGTTGACGCACATTTTACTCTCTTTTTTCATCTTCTTTACTATAGAAGTGAAATTCATCATCGTTTATGTTGTGTTCATTAACTTAATTCATATTTTAATATTGTAGGATAAATTAGAGAGTGTTGACATAATCATCGTGATCATATATCTGGATGGATGAATGAGTTATGGAACAAATGGAGAGGAAGCTTGCATGCAACTTATTGAAGAATAAGCCAACTGTATAGGCTCTTAACTATATTCCCAAGGGAGTAGACAAGAAGGAATGGGAGTGGTTAGTTAAGGAAAACCAAATTCCAAACTAGTGATTTTATAGTCTATTTTGTCAAAGCTTTCATTTCGCAGCTCGTCATAGTAATTTAGATGTGAAACTTTCAATTTGCAAAATTGCACTTCAAATTTTATTTTTTACATTCAATTTCATAGCTTTATGTCAAATACAATGGATGATTTTGTGGGGGTCAGGTATAAATTTCGTTTTCCTTTCAATTAACAATATAGGCGAGAAGTAGTAGAAATGCAGAAAACCGAGCTATGTTGAAGATGTTTCATCGTATTGGTAGCAAGCCTGTTAGATAGATTATTTATCAGCAGGTGTTATCCGCAAGTATCATCACACATACATTTTCTACACGTACAGTTGCACGCACGTGCTTTTCCTCTTTTTATTTTTTCTTATTTTCTACATACAATTGTTTCAGAAGTACTATACTGCACTGATCCTTGTAGTAGTGGAGATGTGTTTGGTCTATTTTTCTTTAAATCATCATATAGTTGAAGAATTTATTCATCGTGTCTTACATTTCTATGATTATTGCCAGCATATTTTTTACTCCCATTGAATCATATCTATCAGACAGTAATGATGATGTCATGCAAGTCACTTTTCTTGTTGTCAAATATCACTTGGGTCTTTATCCATGATCGATTTCTTTGGATTAAAATCATAGAAATATGCTTGCAATATTGGATGTATCACACACAAAAGCATTTTCTACCCAATTTTACCACAAAAGAGAATAAAACTATTAATCCAATAACAAATTATTTAACTTAATCATCTTTAATTTGATCAAGGTTATAGTCAGAAATAGTAAGAAACTATTGTGTAGCATCAAGTCTAAGATTCCTTCTTCATGTACTTACTTGGACATACTAGAATCATATAAATGCCACAACAACAGCGTTTACAGTATGTTGTGCCCCAATCAGAAAATCTGTCCAAAACAAATTATAAGGACACAAAATCCTACTTACATGATCTATTTCCCTTAATCAAAAGAACAAAAAAAGATCCAACAATATGATAATTTCCTTAAAATTACAGTTCAACCTATAATACTAAGATACTTAGAAAAATAACTTTGAAGAACATGGTAAGAAAAAACAATGTTTAAAGAATACTTTAAAAACTAGAAATTTAAAACTAGCAAAGAAAATAGAACATAAGACATATTAGAAATAATACAAAAATATAATTTCTCAGAGAAGAAAATCGAGCCCGCATAGTGTGTCCTTTAGGAAATTGTTCCCCTAAAGTATCCGAGGTTAATGAAATATATCCTCCAATAATAAAACGTTATTACTCACTGGTGTATCAGTAGCTAAAACGATGGTATCAGTGAACCATTCAACAACAATAAAGTATACTTATAATACTAGTCCTAGATTTAATAGAAGCAGAAGAAGTTCAAAAATTCGTTGTTGAAAATTAAGAGGAAACCCCTCTATTAATAGACAAAAAAGAGTTGTGTGAACAAGTGTTATTGTGCCTTATCAAAAAGTTGGAAAAAGTAAAATGTCATAACCCTTCGTCAAAGTCACAACCTTACAAAAAAGTCACAACTTTTCATAAAAGTCACAACTGCTCAAAAATGTCACAGCTTTTCATAAAAGTCACAACTCTTCATAAAAATCATAATTCTTCATAAAAGTCACAACTCTTCATAAATGTTGTAACTCTTCATTTTTCATGTACACCTTTTAAAACCCAACAACCACTAAAATAGTTCCTTTCTATATATGAAAATGTATATACTTGTCTCCTTCCCTATATATAGACCCCAAATCTGTCTTCTTCTCCCATAGGTTCATTTGAGACTGATTTAAGATTTTATATTAGAAAAAAAAGAAGAGAAAAAGATGAGTGGAACAGATGTTTGTCTTGTCAAGTGTTCTTCAGTCCCTTGTGCAACTCCAGAAAATGACACTAGGGACACTTCCCCCACTATTGTTCTGGATCAGTTCGTATTCTAAGTTATAAGCTTATTGTCTTGACTTGTTCTCATGAGTCATTTTTTTTATATATAAAATCATCAATTTTGATTTACTCAATATTGAGCGGTCTATTATATTTTGTGCCCTCCAAATGTCATGGGGTGTAATGTGTCAGAATGAGATAATTTGTTTATGTCTTTGGTTAGCCAAGTGGACTAAATTTATCTACAAAAAAAATATTCATCTACCTACTTTTAGAGAATAATTTAACCATTGAGATAAAAGGGGGACAAAATTTATAGAGTGGCCTTAGAAATGATTAGATGGTGAAAACCATTGAGTCCTTATCGAATCCTTCCCTAATGAACTAGCTAGCTTTTGAGATTGATTAAATCTCTGTCAAGATTAGTTCCATTTTCTTACAATTTGTTGAAATCCTCAATTCTTTGTTGGAATACTAATTTGGGATTTTTTTTGTGTGTGTATAGTGGTGATCCAACAATGTATGAGTCATATTGGAGAAAAAAGGGAACAAGTGTGACATAACATTCCGTGGTGATGATTCATTGAGTTAGTTTGCTAATGGTAAGAGCTTGTGTTGGTTCTTGGAGTCAAAACTAGAGGAACAATTAAGAGGCTGCACAATGTAGTTGGAAATGCAATTGTTGATGATCATTATATTGTTGTTGGCACAGGATCAAGCCAGCTTGTGCAAGCTGCCCTTTATGCTCTTTCTCCGTCTGATCAACCTGAACCAATCAGTGTAGTTTCATATACACCTTTTTATTCGGTACACGTTTATGCAATGGTTTTTTAATTTAAATTGTAAAGGATATGCTCTGCTCAATAAAATTAGCAGTCTGAAGTTATGGTTCTTGGTACATGTTAGATCCATTAAATATAACATTCCTTTTTCCTTTGCTGGATTTTAAATTCAAATTTTTAGTATTCACAATCAACATCAGTAATCACTAGGTAAAACCCTTAAATACAACATGAATCACAATTCTTGGAACACATCATGTGACTTAATAAGTCAAATTTAAAAGTATCATTTTTCGATGTTTATTAATAAGTTTTGTCTTTTTGCAGGCATATCCTGATGTGACTCATTTTGTGAGGTAAGGACTACACAAAAGGGCAGAAGATGTAAATTTTTTTGAGAAAGATGGACCTTATATTGAGTTGATTACATCTCCAAATAATCCTGATGGGATTATTAGAGAGCCTATAGTTAATGGAGATCAAGGAAAATTAATCTACGACTTAGCTTATTATTGGCCACAGTATACTGCTATTAATTCACCTGCCAACCATAATCTTATGCTCTTTACTATTTCAAAATGCACTGGCCATGTTGGTTCCATAATTAGGTAAGTTTTTAAATCATTAATTTCAACTGAGCTCGCAATTAGAAAATCTTTCAATTTATCACTTATTATAATTTGATTTGCATGTAGTTGGGCACTTGTTAAGGACAAAGAGGTGGCAAGGAAAATGACTAAGTTCATGTAGATCGGTACAATTGGTGTATCAAAAGAAGCTCAACTTAGAGCTGCTAAGATTCTTGAAGTGGTCTCTAATAGTTGTTTGGATTTCACATTGGAAAATTTATTTGAATATAGTTAGTCTCTTATGCCTGACATATGAAAAAGGTTAAGAAAAGTTGTTATGGACAATGACCTTTTTGTCCTCCAAAATTACCCTCCTCAGTATTGCCTCTTCACAAAAGACTTATGTGAATCACACCCTGATAATCACGAAAATATTACAACGTAACATTTTCATTTTAATTTATTTAAAAAATAATGTAACCTCATATACTTGAAATTTATTTACATTTTAAACTATATTATTGATATATGTTTGAAAAAGTTTTATTTTCTTTTGAATTTGAAATTCATATTGTTTTTTTGAAACAACTTTTGCATTGCTAATTTGCAAAGGAGGTGAAGAGGGGGATTGTGAAAAGCTTCTTAAAGAACACAAGATTCAAACACGGAGTGGAAGAAGATTTGGAAGTGATTCAAGAAATGTTAGGATAAGTATGCTGAGTAGAGATGAAGACTTCAACATTTTTCTGAAAAGAGGCTTATGGCTATTCAAGGATCTACAAATAGAAAATAAGACATTTATGCATGAAATATTACTTTGAGACATTATATTGTCATTTTCTTTTTGCAGCAATGAAACTTTGATTTTGGATGTGTTAAAGTGTAGAATAATTTTCCCTATTGATAGAACTTCATTGATTAATGCCTAAAAGTGATTTGTTCTTTTGATTTTTGTGATATTAGATGTGAAATGTCTATTCTTCAATTAACTCAAGTGTGTTGAAGTGTGTTATATTTGAATTGTTTTTGGAATTGTATTACTGTCAAATATGAAGTAACAATACATACTCAACTTAATATATTGATAATTAAGATGTAACTAAATAAAGATTAAATGTATTTAATCAGATATCATAGGAATCAAAATTAAAATTAATTTATATATAGAAGAAAAGGAAAAACAAAAACAATTGGTGTGAACAAATGAAAGACAGATAGAAACCCCACTCTTTCATAACAAACACACAATCTTTTATATATATCTAAAGATATTTCTAGACTAATACCTTATAAATTATTTCACACACAATATGACCTTAATAACCAAAAAAAACTAAAGGCTTGCATAGACAGGCTAAGGTGTAACAACGTGAATAAGGTTCACACATAAGGCTATAGTTAATACTCATTTCAACAGATAATCAAGTAACACAATACAATAAATCTAGCCAATGCAATGCAATAAGATGAAGAAATGATGTGGTTGAATCAAGGTCTTCGCACAACCTATTGTATACACCTTGCCAAGCTTTAATTCTAGAAAAAGATCCATGGGGGATTCACAATCCATATAACAATCTCAATATCTCATCAACTTTTCACCTAGCTCGTGGTCAAGGATAAATGTTAGGTGTCTCATTTTCTTTCTAAAATAAATAGCTTTTCTCCACTTTCTCATATTTCCAATGAACAATAATATGTCAAATGAGGATGAATGCATCACAAATACAACACAAATGAATAATCAATTCATCAAGGATTTTGAGTCTCTAACCGAAGTTCAGAATTAATAATGTTGACCAAAGTCAACCATACTAATAATTCTAAAATCAAAAGGGTCAAAATCACCAAAAACACATCCGATCGCATCGGAGACCACACCAACCATTCCCACAATACAAACTAAGAATGATAATGCTATAGGAAAGGGAAAATGGTCATTTCCTAATTAAAACATAAGAAATAGGATATTACATGAGCGTATAGCCATTTTGGATAGGCAGGTCCAAAATCTTAAGATAAAAAAGATTGCTTTAGTGAAGGTGCACTGGAAACACTATTTAGTTGGTGAGGCAACTCAGGAGACAGAGTCGAATATGCATGCTAGATATCGTTAAATTTTTTACGCTCCAAGTACTTTCTTTTGCTTTATGATCGAGGACGAACATGGTATTTAGTGGTGGATAATGTAATAAGCCGGTTGGTCATTTTTAGAATTTTTTGTAAAATTATAATTTTTTCCCTCCCGATATCAGCCCCGAGTATTTTCTAATTGAGTTTTGAAAGGTTGTTTCGACCTTTGAATATAGTCAGTCTCTTATTATTGACAGGTTATACATGTTAAGACAAGTTGTTATGGACAATGAACCTTTTTGTCCTCCAAAATTACCCTCCTCAGTATTGCGTCTTCACAAAAGAGTTGTGTGAATCACACCCTGGTAATCACAAAAATATTACAACATAACCTTTTCTTTTTAGTTTATTTAAAAAATAATGTAACCTCATATACTTGAAATTTATTTACTTTTTCAACAATATTATCGATATATATATTTGAAAATGTTCTCTTTTCTTTTGAATATTGAAATTCATATTGTTGAAACATAATTTGCATGGCTAATTTTCAAAGGAGGTGAAGGATTATGAAAAGCTTCATAATGAACACAAGATTCATACAAGGGGTGGAAGAAGATTTGGAAGTGATGCAAGAAATGTTAGGATAAGTATGACGAGTAGAGTGAAAACTTCAACATTTTTATGAAGAGGATTATGGATTTTCAAGGATCTACAAATAGAAAATAAGACATTTATGCATGAAAGTTTACTTAGAGACATTATATTGTCATTTTCTTTTTGCAGCAATGAAATTTTAATTTTGGATGTGTTGAAGAGTAGAATAATTTTCCTTGTTGATAGAACTTCATTGATTAATGCCAAAAAAGTGAATTGTTCTTTTGATTTTTGGGATATTAGATGTGAAATGTCTATTCTTCAATTAACTGAAGTGTGTGTTGAAGTATGTTATATTTGAATTATTTTTAGAATTATATTACTATCAAATATGAAGTAACAATACATACTCAACATAATATATTGATAATTAAGTAACGTAATTAATTAAAGATTATATTTATTTGATCAGATATCATAAGGATTAAAATTAAAATTAATTTATATATAGAAGAAAAGGAAAAACAAAAACCATTGGTGTGAACAAATGAAACAGAGATAGAAACCCCACTCTTTCATAACAACAGTACAAACAATGGTTTTATAGATAACAAAAGATATTTCCAAACTCACACCTTATAAATGATTTCACACACAATATGAACTTAATTACCAAAAAAACTTAAGGCATTCATAGACAGGCTAAGGTGTAACAACGTGAATAAGGTTAACACATAAGGCTATAGTTAATACTCATATCAACAGATAATCAAGTTACACAACACAACAAAACTAGGCAACGCAATGCAATAAGATGATGAAATGATGTGGTGGAATAAAGGTTGTCGCACAACCTATTGTATACATCTTGCCAAGATTTAGCTTTCATAAAAAGACCCATGGGGGACTCACATTTCATATAAGAATCTCAAAATCTCAATATACAATCAACTTGTAACCTAGCTCGTGGTCAAGGATAAATTTAAGGTGTTTCATTTTCTTTCTAAAATAAATATCTTTTCTCCACTTTATCATATTTCCATGAACAATCATATGTCAAATGAGGATAAATGCATCATAACACATACAACACAAATGCATAATCAATTCATCAATGATTTTAATCCCTAACTGATGCTCGGAATTAAAAATGTTAACCAAAGTCAACCATACAAATAATTCTCAACTCAAAAGGGTCAAGTCATAAAAAACAACACATACGATCACATCAAATATCACACCAACCATTCCCACAACAGAAAATAAGCATGATAACGCTATGGGGAAGAGAAAACTGGTCATTTCCTTATTAAAACATAAGAAATAGGACATTACATGAGCATATAGCCATTTTGGATAGGCAGGTCGAAAAGCTTAGGATCAAGAAGATCGCTTTAGTGAAGGTGTAGTAGAAGCACTATTTAGTTGGTGAGGTGACTTGTGAGACAGATTCTGATATGCATGCTAGATATCCTTAAAATTTTTAAGCTCCAAGTACTTTCTTTTGCTTTTTGGTCGAGGATGAACATGGTTTTTAGTGGTGGATAATGTAATAACCCGGTTGGTCATTTTTAGAAATTTTTGTAAAATTATAATTTTGTCCTTCCCGATATCAGCCCGAGGCTTTTTTGATTTAGTTTCGAACATTGAGTGAAAGTTGTGAATATTTTTAATTTTTGAGTTTTTAAAGGGTAAAGTGATTTTGTAGTATTTTTTGGAGTTTCAAGTGTCAGAATAAAATTTTGACAATTCCATCGGTCCCAAAATATGGAAATCTGTCTTGGAGAGTTGGGGGTTTCATATTTAGAGTCTCTTTGAGGATTGAAGTCCTAAGTTGGAAATTTGTGAAATTTTAACCTTTGGATTGACTCTAGTCGACATTCGGGGTTCGAAAGTTTGGATAAGAATTCTGAGAGTTCCATTGGATTCAAGGGATAATTTTAGGCCTGAGTGAGGTCTTGCTTGAATTTTCAGAGGTGCCGAGTTTGATTTAGCCTTTTTAGGCGTTATGTTCATTTACTTGAGATTCTCACGAGTTTTAGATCAAGTTTACCTCAGATTCATGTTTCGATGGTTCCATTGATTTTGGAATGCTGAGTTTAAGTGGATTGCATATGTGATTTGTATGTACGGGGTTCTGAGCTATTCCCGAGGGTCCTTTCGGTGATTTTGAGTTGGTTGTATTTTGCTAGTATCTTCTATGCCCCGCTTTCACAAAGGGTCATCACTTTCACAACCTTCGTGATAGAGAGAGTCTGACCAATGCATTTGTGATGACCTGTTTGTGATCACAACCTTCATGTTAGCGAGGACTAGTTCGCGAAAGCGAAGGTCGGGTTTTCTGGGGTTCACTTTTGCAAACAAGATGGCGCTTTTGCAATATTAGAGACCTTTTTGTCCTGCCATTTCAGGGTTTTACCCCTATTGTTCCCTATTTTGAATTTCGGAGAACGTCTAGAGGCGATTTTGAACTAATTTCTTGTGTTAAATCATTAGGGTAAGCCTTTGTGACCCTAAAACTTCAATCCCCTTTTATCATTTATAAAATTTAACATCAAAACTTGGGCTTTTGATTGACAATGACAACCTTTTACAAGAACTTGAGTTCTAAAATAAAATGGTGATTGTGAACTCATTTTAATTCCTTTTTCGAAATTGTTTTCACCAATGAGTTCCAAATTCATTGGATAATATTTTCAAGTAAGGATTTTTTTATTCAAACCTCAATTTTGGAATTGGGGTTTTGAGTTCCTTTGACCCATTTTTAAATATTTATGATTTGGTTGTTGTTATTTCTAACATCTTATTGTGCTTACTTGATTGAACTAGATTGTGTGTCTTTGTACATTGTTCAGAAAGGGAAGACTCAAGTCTTGAATTGACATTTGATTGAATTGAGGCAAGTGATCTTATAAACCCTATAAAACTTGTAGAATCTTGTATTTCCGTTCATTGTGTATTGATTGATGAAAAACTTTGATGGCATTATTGTGGACTTGAATTATTGTCTCTTTCTTATGGTGTAAAATTACTTATTTTCATCGATTGTTGTGCACCGTGATTATACATGTGATGATTATGCCGAGGGAAAATAGTTTTGACAAGTGATGTTATAAAAAGCCAAAGGAAAATGGTTCTGGCTAGTGATATTGTGCCAAAGGGAGATGGTTTACTTGATACTTGTTGGTTGTTGAACTTTGACTGTTAAACTGTGAATGTTAAGCTCTGCGAACTATGTATTGTAAAGTTCTTAGGCTTGACTTATTTCTATGCAAGTCGTAGTTTCAGGAGGTTCGGTTGGGATCAAAGGAGCACTCGTATTCTAACTTAGTTGTGCTTTGTTTAGTAGGTTACTTGCTGAGTACCGTGTTGCTTGGTACTCTCTCTGTAACACCTCAGAAATCAAATTTAGAAGTTGCAGCAGAAAAAATGCAGAAAGTGGTGAACCACGACAGGGTTCAAGGACCGTGAAAGGAACCACGGTCCGTCGACCTGCCCGTGGTAGCCAGATAGAACCCACCAGACACAGGCGTCAGACAACGGAGCCCTCTACGGGCCATGGTCTCGACGATGGGCCGTGGTGGCGTTCGTGAACCTGAGCCAACATACCCCAGCCCAAGTAAAGAACCACGTTGACCTTCACGGTTCGTGGTCCTTCACACGGGCCGTGGTAAGGCTCGTGGTTGGACCACCCAGAACTATGAGGCACTGGACAGTAGACCACGACCCACTTGACGGGCCATGGTCCCTGTGACGGTCCGTCATAGGGCCCGTGGAAGGCCTCCGTCAGATTTTATGTTGGGGTCATTTTGGTCTTTTTCTCTATGCGTTGGTCATCTAAACTACATCGTTTAACCCCTAAACTACGTAGTTTTGGTTAGTTTAAGCCTAGCAAGTTAATTAGATCTTTCCCTAACCGATTATTCTCCAAAAATTTATCAAACCTAGGGCAAAAGGAGAAGAAACAATCGACCAAGCCCTCTCCAGGAACGCAACAGGTTTTCCTCAGTTCCAACCCCGAAGTTGAAAGATTTCTCCGTGAAATTCGTCACCAAGTTGTGGGATTTCAGTAGTGGATTCCTTTCTTCCACTAGGTCCCTAGAATTCTTTCAGATTCTTGATTCTCTATCTTTTGTTTAGACCTAGGGTTTCTAGAAACTTTAGATATTTGTTGTGATTTAGCTGTTATAGTGTTCCGAATTGAATTATCATGTTTTCTTGGAATCGTTGTTAAATTCCTTGTATGGACTTCAGAACCCTAGTTGTGTAGATTCTTTTGTTCATGAAATGCACTTGCTAGGTCAGTCAAACAGATAATCATGCTTCAGTTTCGAATGTCACATTATCAGTATATAATTGTTACATTCTCAGATTTTGCATGTCAGTATTTTGAGCTATTCGGTATTTCAGCATTTAAGTCATAAAGTGGTTAATACATATTCAGTTGGAAGTAGACTTTACATCGAGTTGGACTAGGGTTCAACGTACCCTCCTAGTCCTAGAACTATGTCCCGCCTTTGGTTTATAAGTCCCCTATGTGGGCATTATATTTAGTTATCACGCCAGTCATGCCTTTATACCCTTGGCAACGTATATTGGGTCCTCTCGATGGGATGTATACATCGGACTCCACGTTTATCTCACGTGGTTTTATGTCGGTTAATAGTAGCTCCCACTGTCATAAATTAGTGCAGTTGACTAGGTCTTCATTTATACCTTAGCATGCATTCTCAGTTTGTCATATTCAGGATTAGTACTTGGTCATTGCATTTAGCTTAGTATTCAATAAATTTCAGTATTTATATTCAGTTCAGATTATATTATTGCTCAATATGCTTTGTTCAGCTTATGTATTTTATTCAGTTACATTCTATATCCTGCACGATCAGTACATTCCAAGTACTGACACATACTCTGTGCTACATCCGTTCATGGTGTAGGTTTAGGTACTCAGCATCCAGATCACGTGTAGATTGGTTCCCGATCTTCACTTCAGCAGCTTCAGTGGTGATTCCTCATACTTCGAGAAAAAGAGACATATGTTCTAGACTCGATCTTTTCATTTTAGTTTTCAGTATGTTTAGTGTTAGCTTGGGCCTGTCCCAACAATTCTAGTCAGTTAGAGGCTTTTTTCAGACATAGTATTAAATTCAACTTTAGATTTGAGTTAATCTTTGAGTTGTATTAAAACTCATAGTACCTTACATATTCAGATCAGTTGGGTATTCCCCACTTTAGTTATCCTCTGTTTTAAACTTCCGCATAGTATTTGTTTTTAGTTATCTTTCAGTATGCTTATGATATGCCAGCTTATGGTTAGCTTGGGGTAACTCGTGATCCTAGGTTTCGTGTTTACGTCAAGGGGGTAGCCTCGGGGAGTGACACACTCCTTGCTTCTGCACTTTTGTAGGTTCCTGATTTCACGTATCAGGACACTACTTCCACTTTAAGTGCCAACGATCATGAGTAGTAATATAACCCAACTAGTGAGTTGGGGTCGAATCCCAAGGGAGTGGTTTGTACTCAAGAATCAATAGAAACACATAAATATGCTCAAGTCAATTATAGCTAAAAGCATTTCTGAAGAAAAAAATGATAAATTAAAGGTTGACACAAGTATCAAATATCAAAAGGTGGTTTGTAGTGAACTAGCAACTAAAAATAGCAAACAATATGAAAATACGAATATGGAGACGAGATTCTTGGGATGTGATAGGATTATGGGCTAAGGCAAACAACTGGCTAATTGCAATTAATAGTAAACCGCTGCAAATCAGTGACTAAGCTAGACTTTAGTGGGGGTAAACTTTCTCTCGAACAATTTACCCCGAATCGAATTGGTTTCTCTTGAACACCAATAAGCCGCAATGAAGCACAACCTTCGCTTTAGTCCATTCACTCTCTTGAGCTGAATGTGTGGAAAAGGGTTTAGGGTTCACTCTCTCGAGCTGAACACATGACAACCCAATACCCACAGACTATCAATTCAGCAATTTTGGTTTTTAAACCTCTCTCTCGAGCAAGCCAAAAACACGAAGTTAGGATTGTATTTGCAACTACAACCCAGTAAATTCAACCACAATTACTGAACGAAATCACTTTTAAACAGCAAATAGACTATCAATTAGCAATACCCAGCAGTTAATTCAACCCATAATCACATAATCACACCCCAAGAATTGGGGTTTTAGCTAGACATAGTAAAAGGACAAAAATCGATACCGAAATGTGTTTCCATCAACTGGGTACGATTAATATTGTCTTTAAAAGCGTCTAAGATGAAGAATCTTCAATACCCACTTCCAATTTCTTAGAAATGGAAATCTTTAAATCTTCAAAGCTAAGGAAAAATGTCTTTCAAACTCAGTTCTCAGTTCTCAACTTCAAAAACTGAATAATAATATGATATCAGATACTAAGCTAAAAATTTAAACAAGTATTTATAGTTGCCAAAAAGTGTGCTGTGAAGGACCAGTCGACGAAATAAGTTGGGATCGCCGATCCACTCGGAGATACGCCCTTTGGTCATTTGTATCGCATTTTTGCGTTTGCCTTCAGCATCTTTGGGGTCCTGTAACTTTGGGCGATATAGCACTGCATCGCGGAACTGTTCGGCGAATCGCCGACTGCTCCTTTCTATCTCAAACTTGATTTTCTCCTTCAGGGCTTGGCACACTGGAACATTAGGCGAGACCAAGGCCATTCGGTGACTTGACCAATGGTTTAGGCGATACTCAGGCCTTCTTTTCTTCGTTCTTTCAACTGCCTTGTTCCTTTTTGGTCAATGTTGTCCATGCTTTGTCCCTAAGTCCAAATACCTGAAATTCAAGGATTTACATCAATTATTAAGACAAAATATGCATTCAAGGACACTAATTATATTAAAATTAAGCCCTAAATGAGTCCAAATCGTGGACTCATCAACACCCCCAGCTTAAACTTTTGATTTTCCTCAAGTAAAACTCAAGTTCAGCAGTTCAAAAAGGATGTCTCAAGCAGTGATACACAAGACTCAATCGTGAATGCACACAAAAAGACTCAACTTACTTATGCAAAGATCAATTGTACACTCAAAGAGTGAAGCTGTGACACACAATATCAAAGAATCTCAAGCTCACAATATTTGCTTCAAATGCAAGTTCAAGCTCAACAAAAGTATTCAAATTCCCTCACACAAAGAATGATTCCATATTCACACACAATGGCTCAACAATTTAAAGTTTCGGAATCAAATGCAACGCTCACACTCATAAAGATGAACACAATGTATGATTTCACCCATAGGCTTGCCCGTATTTTGTAACCAACAATTGTTTCAGCGCACTCAAGATCAAAAAGGTGTTTTTAGGGCTTGTAATGGGGCTGAGTGCAAAGTTATGGTCAATTTAGGCTCAATGGCTATAGTAATCATGAAATGTGGTGTGAACAACACTTCCTTTCCTTTTCTTCATCATTTTTCATTCGTGCTTACAAGTCATCCCCTTACTCACTTTCCATGGACTGTTGGAAACCCCATTTCTTTTTATATTTTCACAACTTTATTCCACAAATTTTTCATTCTTTTCTTCTCTTTCTCTCTCTTTTTTTTTTGTATAGAGGGGTTCCATTTTCTCACAACATGGGTAAAAGGGGACTTTTTTGCATGTCTTGATTTACCTTCTCTTTTCACCACACCCGGAACTTAGGCTTTTGGCCTAAGTTGTCTATTCAAACAAATCACAAATCATGAGGATTATGGGTATTGGATCAAGAAAAGGTCACAATGTCATCAAGTTTCTTTCAAGAAAAGGTTAAGGCTCAAACGGTGCTCAAGAGGGGTTCACACACTCATAAGGTAGGCCATAAAAAGAGGTATAATGTCAAATTGTTTCACACTCTTTAAAGTTGCCTAAGATCATATCAAGAGATTGCATCACTTATTCAGCCGAACCAATGGGGCAAATTCTAGGTGTCATCACACATGGTTCACGATAATCTCATCACACAAGGCATTGACACCAAAGTCAAATAAGACTCCACACTTTCGCTAGTGTGCAATGTTCATCACAAGAGACTCAATTCGATATTTGGCTAGTCACAACGAGATGCAAAGAGTTCACATATTGGCTATGCAACTTCATTTGGCCTCATCGTAGCCGCACATTCATTTTTGTTCGATTATGAGCACTATTCAAGTCATCGGTATTGATCAAAACTGATACTCAAATTTGCACAAGAATAGTCACATTCAATACAAACAAGAGTTGGCAAATATTTTTCGAAAGGGTCAAAAATCATTTATAATTAAACACACGGAGCCACAAACTCAAACCTTCCACAATAAGTAGTGTACAACACAATTTTAGCTCAAAAACCCAAATGTATATACAAAACATAAATATTCACAAAAAATTACACAAAAGGTGGTCCTCACCTACCACAAATAAAAACATTTGTACTCAAATGCAAACAAGAATAACCAAAAGTTAAAATAAAAGTTAGACAAAGAGGGAGGTAAAGAGGGGATCATGTCTACGCAGTCGCTCCATTTGTATGGGCATCAATGCCTGGTGCATCAGTCTGGTCTTGGGCCTCAGTACCCAGAGTCACCTCAAAAGGAACAGTAATAGCACTAGGAGCTGCCAATGGTGTATCTACCAAAGAAGCCTATACAACAGCATCTACCATGGCCTCTTCTGTCTCAGTAAGTCCCTCATATGTAGCTTCCTTATCCACCTCGAGCATCTCCTCATTAGTTTCCGCCTCAGACTCAGGATCAGTTGTCTGCTCAACTCTACCCTCATCTCCGGTGGTAGCCGGAGGCATCTCTGCACATATGGAATCTCCACCGTCCCGAAGATCATGAACATATCGGTGAACTTCAGTTGATCCACATCACTCCGCAACACAACTATAGAGGCCTTTAAGGCCGTCACCTCCTCGGTGGCCCCTTAGCCATGCTCGCACATCGCTATCCTCGCCGCAAGGGCATCAATGGCAGTGCTCAAATGTGTCACAACATCAGCCAGAGAAGTCTGAATCATGCCCTTAATGGAGGCCTCGAGTCTGGTAACTCGACGATCTGCAGAATGGACAAGTTGCCCCATCCGGAGTAATGAAGCCTGAGTGAGTGGGGTCCGAGAGATAGGAGCAACAACAGGTCTAGGAGGCAGTGCAACAACAGAAGAATCTAGAACATCAGATGGGACAACGATAGGGGTACCTGAAGGCCTAGGGACCGGAGTAGGGAATGATGCCTCTACAGGTAGTGAATCTGTATCCACAACCTTGGATGAATTCACTGGGTCTGCCTTCTTCTTCTTCTCAGCCTGGTCCTTTAAATATTCAGCCTCAATTCTCCGAATATCAGTGGAGGATGTGGGAATCACTTCCACATACTTCTTTGCATCTCTCGGAACTGGATCTCGTCTGCATAGCTCGGTGATCAACACCGAGAAGGGGAGTGAGGTCTAGCGCTGCTTGGCCCGCATGAGCATTTCCTTTGTGATGATCATCCCAGGTTTAGACTTGACCCCTTAATGAGATAGCCCAAACAGACTGCTTTGGCGTGGTGAAAAATAAACTCGTTTTGGGAGGGCATGATCGTGTTGCTGATGAAGTCAAACCTATACCTCGCTGCCACATTGAGGTCCTTCTTTTCAATAGCTGCTCCAAACTCAAGCCACTTGGGAGTGTCGTCTGATATCAACGGAGCCATCCATTTCTTCATGTTTTCCAGAGTCGTCATCCTGATCTAGTGGAGACAGTCATCCTCAAGCCTCGTAGTGCATTATATTATTGCGTTGACGGCGGTACAATCATATTGCACCTTCTTTCCCCTGACAACCACGTAGTCAATCGGGTTGAATTTGGCTGCTAGCTTCTTCCCCAGTGGTCTCAAGGTCCCATAAGAGGCATAGAACTCCCGGACCCAATTTGGAATATATGGGCCCCGGGGCTTGGTGAAGATCTAGAATTTATGAGCCTTCAAACAACTCATAATCTCTGGGTATCTGCCAATGACCCCATATGTGGATAGACGTTTTTCCTCAATGATTGTCCTCAGCCCCTCAGTCTTTAATCTGTTCATCGACTTGAGAGGTGGACCCTGTATAGGAGGTGCAAGGACTAAAGCCTGCTCTGGAACTGGAGGAGAAAAAGTGGTAGGTGGAGGAGTCCTAATCCTAGACGGATCATGCATTTTTTTTAAACGTAGCTCTGCCCTCTGTGCTACTACCAGCTCATCATCATCAGAAGCTATAGTTTGAGGCTTCTAATGCTCACCCTCACTCTCAGAAGTGGTAAGGTAAGTGTCATAGATGCTGTCACTATTAGAGCTTGCCTCCGGTGACGCAGGTGCTTTGCCTTTACCCTTGCCTTTACCACCAGTTGTGGGGTGTTTTATGGCCTTACCCGAGGATGCAGCTTGCGTGCAATCCTTTTTTCTTTCCTACGGGGTGGCATGTTTCTTCCTGCAACTTTAGATCTAGCCATGTCTGCAAGACATTGGGAAAAAGTTAGAACCAGTTCATTTAAATTCACAGAAAAACAGTTGCAGAAAGACTCGCCGAATCGCTTTGGCGTGCTAGATCGGGCTCGCCGACAGGATCGACTTTAAAGCTAGTGCAAGTCGGCGATGGGAAACCCTTTCGGCGATCGCCGACAGCATTCGGCGAGCAAGGATTAGCCCGCCGAAAGTTACAGTGCAAAAAGGGTTCTGGGGTGCAGACAAAGGGCGATCAAGAAGACTTTCGGCGAGTTGCCGAGAGCCTTCGATGACCTCAAGCTTCTAGCCGAAAGTTACAGAACCAAACTACTCATTTAACATGAAATTAAAGGTGAGATGGGGACTTTCGGCGAACCGCCGAGCGGTTTGGCGAGCTCGATTCAGCTCGCCAATCGACCCAACGTGCTTACTTTCAACCCATCATCTCGAATTCATCCCCGCAACCCCCAAAAACAAAATCAAAGCACACACTAGTCAAATTAAAGCAAGACCCATAGCACCCATTACCTCAGGATACTCAGACTTTTCCCGATTTTGCCAAATTTGGTCAATTGATGAGTTTTTCCCTTAAGAATGATGTCATTCATTTTGTCATTGGACAAATTAGGTCTTTTAGCACAAATACGGGCAACTCAGACTTCACCCAACCAAACTAAACAACATGCAAGCACAACCCCACAAAATTTAAATCATTTCAATGCACAAGAATACATGATTCTAACAATCAAAACAATACGGGCAATATTATCAACTTAAAATGGGCATTCAAACATTCTAATCCTATCAGAGAGGCCCATCACACGACAATACGATAATAGCATTGCAAATGAGTACAAATTCAATAAAAATAAACTCGAGGTTCGGAAAACCAACCTTTTATGCCGATTAAAACAAGATTAAAATGCTAGGCGGCAAAGTAATCCAAATTCAAGCATCAATCAACAACTCAAATACAGTAATAAAGCAAGAAATATAGAAAATAAAGTGTGAGTGTGAGTGTGAGTTTGGCAAGATTGAAAGTGAAGAGTTTGAAAATTTAAACCTTTGGCGTTATAAAACCGTCCAGTTCTTGCCCATTCGGCGACATTAGTCGTGCTCGCCAATCCACTTGGCGAGTCGCTGAGTGGATACTTACCTCGCCGAGTTTTACAGAACCTCCAGTTAAACTGGGGGTCCAAACAACGGATTAGATCGAGTTCGTTGATCTGGTCGGCGATGCGCCGACTGGAGCTTTTGCTCGTCAACCTGCACTTTTCAACAACTTTCCCACTTTGACCTACACAAACAACACACCATTATTTCTTAAAGAAAAAATAGAGCGTAAGGGGTCTTGGGTTGCCTCCCAAGCAACGCCTTAGTTAACGTCGTGGCACGACGCAAGTCCACACTCACTCTCCATTTTTGGGGTTGACCTTAGTGTCACTAAGTAACCCCTCTTGTTTGTTTGGGTGGAGATGAGGCTATACATGACCCACAAGGTTTTCAATTAGCTGGATAGATTTGGAGTGAGAGCCAATCATCTGATTTAGCACTTTGATATTCTCCTTCATCTCTTCTAGCACTCTATCATGCTCATTTACCTTTTGGATAATGATTGAGAACATTCCTTCAAAACATTTACCCTCATCGTCTTTAAGCCTTCTTCGCTCATGAGGAGGGATGTATCTATCCTTACTTTTGCCTAATCTCCATCATTTTTTTGGCAAAATCATCCAGCTGGTTTATCAGTGCTGCCAACCTGAAGTCCCTCTCTACTTCTTGGTTTGTTTCAGCCATGTGATCAAGTAGTTGGGCTGCTATCACATAGGGCTGTTGTGCAATACCATCCGAGATGTGTTGATCAGACGAAACATTGTTCCCGGGACTAAGACTTCTGTAAAAACATTCCAGGAGGACTACATCGGGAATTTCATGAGTTGGGCACTGAACCAGCAGTGCTTTAAACCTTAGCCACGACTCATGAATCCGTTCACCTAACTGTTTGAAGGTTAGGATGCGATCCCTGAACATCATCACTTCTAACAGAGGAAATTCCACCTGTTCGCATTTACTGCCAAACATGCTCACCTCCTCTATTTCAAAGCACAAGCACACAAAACAAAACTAACAATTAAGTAAGTATTACTATAACTAACAAGAAAAAAATCAAACTTAACTAAATATTCTTAAGTAACACCGCTCCCCAGCAGCGACGCCACTTTGATTTCACATATCAGGACACTACTTCCAATTCAAGTGCCAACAATCGTGAGTAGTAATATAACACAACTAGTGAGTTGGGGTCGAGTCCTAAGGGAGTGGTTCGTACTCAAGAATCAATATAAAAGCATAAATATACGCAAGTCAATTATAGCTAAAAGTATTTACGAAGAAAAAAATGATAAATTAAAGGTTGACACAAGTGTCAAATATCCAAAGGTGGTTGTAGTCAACTAACAACTAAAAACAGCAAACAATATGAAATTACGAATATGGAGACGGGATTCTTGGGATGTGATAGGATTATGGGATAAGGCAAACAACGGGTAACTGCAATTAATAGTAAACCGCTGCAAATCAGTGAATAAGCTAGACTTTAGTGGGGGTAAACTTTCTCTCAAACAATTTACCCCGAATCGAATTGGTTTCTCTCGAACACCAATAATCCGCAATGAAGAACAACCTTCGCTTTAGTCCATTTACTCTCTCGAGCTGAATGTGTGCAAAAGGGTTTAGGGTTCACTCTCTCGAGCTGAACCCATGACAACCCAATACCCACAGACCATCAATTCAGCAATTTTGGTTTTTAAACCTCTCTCTCGAGCAAGCCAAAAACACGAAGTTAGGATTGTATTTGCAACTACAACCCATTAAATTTAACCACAATTACTGAACGAAATCACTTTTAAACAGCAAATAGACTATCAATTAGCAATACCCAGCAATTAATTCAACCCATAATCACACCCCAAGAATTGGGGTTTTAGCTAGACATAGTAAAAGGACAAAAATCGATACCGAAATGTGTTTCCATCAACTGGGTACGATTAATATTGTCTTTACAAACGTCTAAGATGAAGAATATTCAATACCCACTTCCAATTTCTTAGAAATGGAAATCTTCAAATCTTCAAAGCTAAGGAAAAATGTCTCTCAAACTCAGTTCTCAGTTCTCAACTTCAAAAACTGAATAATAATATGATGTCAGATACTAAGCTAAAAATTTAAACAAGTATTTATAGTTGCCAAAAAGTGTGCTGCGAAGGACCAGTCGGCGAAATAAGTCGGGATCGCCGATCCACTCGGAGATCCGACCTTTGGTCATTTTTATCGCGTTTTTGCGTTTGCTTTCAGCATCCTTGAGGTCCTGTAACTTTGGGCGATATAGCACTGCATCGCGGAATCGTTCGGCGACTCGCCGATTGCTCCTTTCTATCACCAATTTGATTTTCTCCTTCAGGGCTTGGCACACTGAACATTAGGCAAGACCAAGGCCATTCAGTGACTCGCCCATTGCTTTAGGCGATACTTAGGCCTTCTTTTCTTCGTTCTTTCAATTGTCTTGTTTCTTTTTGGTCAATGGTGTCCATGTTTTGTCCCTAATTCTAAATACCTGAAATTCAAGGATTTACATAAGTTATTGAGACAAAATATGCATTCAAGGACACTAATTCTATTAAAATTAAGCTCTAAATGAGTCCAAATCGTGGACTCATCAACATCCCAACTTAAACTTTTGCTTTTCCTCAAGTAAAACTAAAGTTCAGCAGTTCAAAAAGGATGTCTTAAGCAGTGCTACACAAGACTCAATCGTGAATGCACACAAAAAGACTCAACTTACTCATGAAAAGATCAATTGTGCACTCAAAGAGTCAAGCTGTGACACACCAATATCAAAGAATCTCAAGCTCACAATACTTGCTTCAAATGCAAATTCAAGCTCAACAAAGGTATTCAAATGCCCTCACACAAAGAATGATTCCATATTCACACACAATGGTTCAACAATTTAAAGTCCCGGAATCAAATGCAACGCTCACACTCACAAAGATGAACACAATGTATGATTTAAACCATAGGCTTGCCCGTATTTTCCAACCAACATTTATTTCAGCTCACTCAAGATCAAAAAGGTCTTTTTAGGGCTTGTAATGTGGCTGAGTGCAAAAATATGGTCAATTTAGGCTTAGTGTCTATAGTCATCATGAAATGTGGTGTGAACAACACTTCATTTCCTTTTTTCATCATTTTTCATTCGTGCTTACAAGTCATCCCCTTATTCACTTTCCATGGATAGTTGGGAACCCCATTTCTTTTTGTATTTTCAGAACTTTATTCAACAAATTTTCCATTCTTTTTCCTTTTTGTTCATTTTTTTCTTCTCTTTGTCTCTTTTTTTTTTGTATGGAGGGATTCCATTTTCTCACAACATGGGTAAAAGGGGACTTTCTTGCACGTCTTGATTTACCTTCTCTTTTCATCACACCCGGAACTTAGGCTTTTGGCCTAAGTTGGATATTCAAACAAAGCACAAATCACGAGGATTATGGGTATTAATTAAGAAAAGGTCACAATGTCATCAAGTTTCTTCCAAGAAAAGGTTAAGGGTCAAACGGTGCTCAAGAGGGGTTCACACACTCACAAGGTAGGCCACAAAAAGAGGTATAATGTCAAATTGTTTCACACTCTTTAAAGTTGCCTAAGATCATATCAAGAGATTGCATCACTTAGTCAGCCGGACCAATGGGGAAAATTCTAGGTGTCATCACACATGGTTCACGGTAAGCTCATCACACAAGGCATTGACACCAAAGTCAAACAAGACTCCACACTTTCGCTAGTGTGCAATGTTCATCACAAGAGACTCAATTTGATACTTGGCTAGTCACAAGGAGATGCAAATAGTTCAGATACGAATATGATATCAGTTACTAAGAGACTCAGTTCTCAGTTATCAACTTCAAAAACTGAATAATAATATGATATCAAATACAAAGCTAAAAATTTAAACAAGTATTTATAGTTGTCAAAAAGTGTGCTACGAAGGACCAGTCGGCGAAATAAGTCGGGATCACCAATCCACTCGGCGATCCGCCCTTTGGTCATTTGTATTGCCTTTTTGCGTTTGCCTTTAGCATTTTTGAGGTCCTGTAACTTTGGGCGATATAGCACTGCATCGCGGAATCGTTCGGTGACTCGCCGACTGCTACTTTCTATCGCTGACTTGATTTTCTCCTTCATGGCTTGGCACACTGGAAAATTAGGCCAGACCAAGGCCATTCGGTGACTCGCCTAATGGTTTAGGCGATCCTCAGGCCTTCTTTTCTTCGTTCTTTCAGCTGCCTTGTTCCTTTTTGCTCAATAATGTCCATGCTTTGTCCCTTAGTCCAAATACCTAAAATTCAAGGATTTACACCAGTTATTGAGACAAAATATGCATTCGAGGACACTTTATCTATTAAAATTAAGCCCTAAATGAGTCCAAATCATGGACTCATCAGTTCCCAGTCCAGATTCAAGTGATTGTTCTTTTTCTATTTTTGAGGGTTTCAAAAAACTTTGAGAGGCAACTGCTTGTCATCCCAACGGACCCTCGTGTTCCTTATTTTGTGCTTTGTTCTATTCTAGAGACAGACATTGAGACTTTTACTTCCATGTTTTAGGGTTATATTAGAATTACTAAGTTTTCCTCTATTATGTTATTATTGTTTTATTTTCCGCATTTCATTCATGTTGTTGAATTTGAGGCCGACTTTTCTTGCTGAGAAGAGAGTTGTGCCATCACGTCAAGTTTTGGATCATGAAATTAATGGTCTCTATTGTTGAAACATGAAAATGAGGATTATCCTTAACCAAAAGGTCTTCGTCCTCTTTATTTCTTTCCACGATGTATAGACATATAGCCTTGAGCCATGTTGAACCTGAAAGACAAAATTTAAAAAAAAAAAAAAAAAAAGAAAATCTTATTTAAAATCTTACTTTATTGATCATTGATGAACATAAAAATATAAATTAGATTTGACAAAAATATATAGAAAGGAAAAAACAGATTCTAAGGGTGTGTTCTATATATGAAGGAAAACGTTCTCTTAGAAAATAAGTAGATTTCTTACCATAATTTTGATCTTGTGTGCGGTAGATATGACAAAATATTCTCCTAAAATTATTTATACATAATCTAGAAAAATAGTATTATGAGAGATGGGCTGGAGTACTTTATAGGGGTAGGGTGAAAATGAGGTGTGTTGGTGCTTGGAGTATGAGAGGAGACAATCAATATGGAATGCCTCTTGTAGAACTTTTTTTTCCTATTTACATTGAGGAAGTAATTTCCTCATCATTTTTGGAACTTAATTTCCTAGAGAAAATATTTTCCTATCAAAAAGCCATTGACAACATGAAGTTTCTTTTGGAAATAATATTCTACAAAATAATTGTAGTGCTTCAATTCTCCTTGACAATCTTTACAAACTGACAAAGTTCATTCCATAGAGGCACCCATTGCAGGCACACAATCACTAACTTTATGTCACTATTTTTTTTGTCACAGACAATTTAGTATTTTGAATACTAACAATAAAGGCTGAATCTTTATAAAATTTGTTTCTAGTAAATGAAGAAGTTTTTATATTCTTTAGTGATAAGGCACAAGTACCCCCTAAACTATGAACGAAATCCGAGAGACACACCTAAACTTTACTAGGGTCCTGTTACCCCCTCCCCCCCAACCACTAACTAATTTCTAATGGAAGAAATACACCACAAATGCTGACATGGCATAGAGAGTTTGCACAATCTCTCGGGCACATGTCATTTTTTGATTGGTAACTTTATAATTAGTTAGTACATATATTTATTGATTTGAAAACTTATATATGTTTAATTATTTCTATTTTGTGTATTAGTTTTGAAAAATATTTTAAACATGTACTTTAATTTTAACGTTTTAATTTTTTTTATGCTTTATGTGATTTTCTTCACCGAATGAACTTTTAAGGTTAAACTTCAAATAAATTTCAAATTTAAATGGAGTAGAAAATCAAGAGGTTTTAATCTCCAGAAACCAAAAATAAAACATTGGTTCTAGTTAGCGATGGAGTTTTTCTAATCTTTAAATCATTTAGCTATAGTATTCCTGGCGAAGTTTAATATTCTTCGAACCAAATGCACATTCAAATATACATGGTGAAGTTTTTATATTCTTCAAATCAAGGAGTAGAAAATCAAAAGATTTGAGTCTGCGAAAATCCGACACAATCAAATTTCACATGGAGTGGAAAACTACAAAAAAAATTAATCTCCAAACAGAACAAAATTATATGCTGAGATCATCACATAATGAACATCTATCCTAAAATTTATGAAATAAATCTCATAACTTATAAAGGTGAAAATGAAATAAACAAGGAAAATAAACTCAATTTTTACTCCCATTGAATCATATCTATCTGACAGTAATGATGATGTCATGCAAGTCACTTTTCTTGTTGTCAAACGTCACTTGGGTCTTTATCCATGATCGATTTATTTGGATTAAAATCATAGAAAGATGCTTACAATATTGGATGTACCACACACAAAAGCATTTCTCTACCCAATTTTACCACAACGGAGAATAAAACTATTAAGCCAATAACAAATTATTTAACTTAATCATCTTTAATTTGATCAAGGTTATAGTCAGAAACAATAAGAAACTACTGTGTAGCATCAGGTGTAAGATTCCTTCATCAAGTACTTACTTAGATATACTAGAATCATATAAATACCACAACAACGTCGTTTACGATATGTTGTTCCCCAATTCAAAAATCTGTCCAAAACAAATTATAACAACACAAACTCCTACTTCCATAATATATTTCTCTCAATAAAAAGAACCAAAAAATATACAAAATATAATAATTTCCTTAAAATTGTAGTTCAACTTATATTCCTAAGATACTTATAACAATAACTTTGAAGAACATGGTAAGAAACAACAGAGTTTAGAGAATACTTTAAAAACTAGAAACTTAAAATTAGGAAAGAAAATAGAATCCAAAACATATTAGAAATAATATAAAAAATATATTTTCTCACAGAAGAAAATCGAGCCCTCATAGTGTGTCCTTCAGGAAGTTATTCCCCTGAAGTACCCGAGGTTAATGAAATATATCCTTCCATAATATAACGATCTTACTCGCCGGTGTATCAGTACCTAAAATGATGGTGCCAATGAACCACTCATATAATACTAGTACTAGATTTAATAGAAGATGAAGAAGTCTAAAAATTCGTTGTTGAAAAATAAGAGGAACCCCTCTATTAATAGACAACAAAGAGTAGTGTGAACAAGTGTTTATTGTACCTTATCGAAAAGGTCACAACCTTTTGGGAAAAGTCAAAAGTCATAACCCTTCGTAAAAGTCACAACCTTACGAAAAAGTCACAACTTTTCATAAAATTCACAATTGTTCAGAAATGTCACAAATGTTCATAAAAGTTACAATTCTTCATAAAAGTCACAACTCTTCGTAAAAGTCACAATTCTTCATAAAAGTCACAACTCTTCATAAAAGTCATAACCCTTCTTTTTTAATGTACACCTTTTAAAACCCAGCAGTCACAACAATAGTTCCTTTCTATATATTAAAATATATATACTTGTCTCCTTCCCTATATATAGACCCCAAATCTTTCTTCTTCTCCAGAGGTTATTTGTGACAGATTAAAGATTTTAGATTTTTAAAAAACCCGGCCTCTACTCATGGGAGAGCTTCCATCTCAAGGTCAATAGCCACTTGGTGCTAAGGTTAATTCCCACATAATAGTATTTTTTTACTTATTCTCATTATCCATGGAAAGGAATGTAATTTTGCCAATCCAGTTAGTTCATTAGGATAACTCTTATTTATTGATTCACTTAGGTGAGAATAGCCTTTCAACCTAAGAATCCTTTCTATGTGATAAATCCTTTCACATCATGGTTGTAAGTGTTTTATGAGAATATCCTTTGAACACAACAAAAACAACAATATTGACACTTTACTCTCAAAGCACCCTTAAAGCCTTTACATAGGTTTCATAAGATCACGCATACTCGTACATTGCCCTTTCAAGGTTCAAAGTTACTTTCAATCACTAAATCTAGAATTCTAGCATTAGATAGGGATTTATCATAGATTCATATAATTCTATTACTTCATGCTTTAGATCATAAAACTCATCTTTCATAATCAACAACCTTACTCTATGAGATCACAATTTAAATCATCAATTCATGCATATTTAAACATAATTCAATCATTAAGATCAATAATCAAAAGAACCCATGATGTTTGAGGAAATCCCTAGCTAATTGGGTAATCTTATCATTTGAAATAGAGGAATTCGGGGACTCCATAGGTGGAAGGAACCCATAGATGAAAGCTACCATACCTCAAGTCCAATTTCCTATCTCTAATGGTGAATTTGGATCCTTAGCTTGAAACCCTAGGTGAAATCATCATCATCTTCTTTAAGTTCTAGAAAGAGAATATTTGAGAGGAATTGGTTTTCTTTTGGGATTTAGGAAGAATGAATTAAATGGGGTAAATTTGGGGTTAAAAAGGATTATATAGTGGTTCTAAATATAGGTAAAATGACATACCACATTACCCCTAAGTTAAACTACCAGCAGCCTCCGACCTACCACCTACGGACCCAGTCGATGGGTGGATAGACCTACGGTCAATCCTGATGAGCAGTGGTTGGTGGTCAAAGAATTTGGCGTTGACCTATGGCAACTGGACCACGGGGCATGGACCAACCTTCGGTCCGTAGGTACCTTCAGTGGTCCAAGCTTGGACTATTTTTGAGTGCCCAACGATAGACTTAGTCGACGGGGTGTGGTCCAACCCACGGACCATCCTGGTGGGCCATCAATAGGGGTCAGAATCTTAGGATTCTGGGGATCCAACCACGGACCACGCCTAAGGTCCATGGTCCCCTCCACAGGCTGTGGGTGGCCGGAGTGGTTGGCTGTACCAACACCTGGAAAGCTACTAAATGTTTCTCTTTGGACACGTGGTGTTACAATGTCTCCCCCTTGGGACCATTCGTCCTCGAATGAGATTTAAACTACTCCTAAAAGAGTAGGAGAGGAACTGACAACCTAACCTATGATGCAATGCAATCAACCAATGAGGAATTATCGACTACAAGCTAGGACGTTCTCAAAAAATCAAAAGAGGGGTGAACTAACTCTATCAGCCCACTATGCATGCAATGCACATAGATAAGGAGAAAACATCAACTCCAAACTCATCATACTCAAATGCATCAAAAAGGAAGTAGGAACTACATCTAGCAACCCAATATACATGAAATTCAAAATTTCTCATTTCTAAGGAGGAACTTTCTTCTCCAAACTAAAAGCATGCTCAACACGATCTCATGGAGCCTTTATGAAACTCATTCTCAAAGAGTATAATAAATGCATGCTCAACAATCATCTCATGAAGTCTATAGGCAACTCATACTCAATGCACAACAACATGAGGAAAACAAATCATACAAGTAATTTCTTTCAAAATTTAAGATTTTACATGAACATGCATAATCATAAGGAAATCATGGAAACACATAAATCACAAGACTCCCAACACATAAAACAACCCGAGAGGAGCTCATTACCTCAAGCTAGAGTTGGAGTAGAAGGAAAGAAATGAGGATATTGGATCGCATATCGGCCTCCCAAGTAGCATCCTTGACAAAGTAATTCCTCCATAGCACCTCACGGAGCCAACTTCCTTGTTTCTCAACTTTTGGACTTGCCTGTCTAAGATCTCAACCAGTACCTACTCATAAGCAAGATTATCTTTAACCTCCAAACCCTCTAAGGAAACTATGGATGTTGGATCCCCAACACATTTATTCAACATAGACGTGGAAAACCGGATGCACCAATGCCAACTCATTTGAAAAATCTAACTCATATGCAACCTTGCCAACACGCCTCAAAATCTCATATGGGCCGACAAAACGGGGTTTAAGCTTCCTTTTCTTCCCAAACCTCACACTCTATGGGTGAAATTTTTAAATAAAACCAATCATGAACCTCAAAGTCAAGATCTCTCCTCCTAACATCGGCATAAGAATTTTGCCGACTTTGGGCCGTTCTCAGCCTCTCTCTAATAAGTCAAACTTTCTCAATGGCTTTATAAACTAGCTCGGGACCTATCAAACCACCTTCACCCACCTCAAACCAACCAATAGGAGATCTACACCTCCTACCATAAAGAGCTTCAAAGGGAGCCATACCAATACTCGAGTGATAGCTATTATTGTAGCCAAATTCCATCAGTGGCAAATGGTCATCCCAATTACCCTTAAAATCAATCACACAAGCCCTCAACATGTCCTCAAAGTCTGAATAGTACGCTCCGCTTTCCCATTGATTTAGGGATAAAAAGTCATGCTAAGCTTAACCTTGGTACCAAGACCCCTTTTGGAATGACTTCCAAAATTGAGAAGTGAATTGGGTACCACGATCAGAAATGATAGACAAAGGCACACCATGAAATTTTACCATCTCTCAAGTACATCTTAGCATAGTCTTCCACCGAATAAGAAACTTTGACAGAAATGAAATGAGACGATTTCGTCATCCAATATACTATCACCCATATAAAGTCACGTTGTCGCTGGGTGCAGGGAAAACCCACTATAAAGTCCATATTCAAGTCTTCCCACTTCCAAGTAGGAATAAAAATATGTTGGGACAAACCTCTCGACCTTTGGTGCTCAACTTTCACTTGTTGACAATTAGGAAACTTGGCCACATATTCTGCAATATCTTTCTTCATCCCATTCCACCAATAGACTTCCCGTAGATCACGGTACATCTTGGTGGCTCCCGGGTGAATAGAATATTGAGAACTATGGGCTTCCTCTAAAATTTGTACCCTCAAGTCATCAACATTTCAGAACACATAACCGACCTTGATATCTATGTACCACATCTCCCCCTTAGGAGAAAGCCTCAACATAATTTTTGAGTACCGCCTCTTTCAATTCAACCAAAATAGGTTCAAGATCTTGCTTAGACTTCACATCCATTACAAAGGATGATTCAGAACCATTATGGACCATGACACCACCCTTGGTCGAATCCACTAGTTGAACACCTAGTGGGACCAACTTATGAACATCACGAACCAACTCTTTCTTTACTTCATCTACATGAGCCACACTACCCATTGACAATCTGCTACCACATTAGCTTTACTGGGGTGATAAAGGACACTCATGTCATAATCCTTCAAGAGTTTTAGCCACCTTAAGTGGCGAAGATTCAAGTCCTTTTGACTTAACACATATTGTAGACTCTTATGATCGGTGAAAAAAACCACATGGACCCCATACAAGTAATGCTTCCATACTTTCTAAGGCAAACACAACCACCGCTAACTCATGGTCATGGGTAGCATAATTCTTCTCATGGGTCTTAAGTTGCCTTGAAGCATAGCCAATCACCTTGACATTTTTCATAAGCACGCATCCCAACCTAACTCTAGAGGAATCACAATATACCACAAAGCCATTCGTACCTTCCGGTAAGGTCAACACCGGAGCGGAAGTAAGTCTATCTTTCAACTCTTGGAAACTGTTCTCACAAGCTTCCGACCATACAAACTTAGCCTTCTTTTGAGTCAAAGCCATCAAAGGAGAAAAATGGGAGAAAATCCCTCAACAAACTTTCTATAGTAATCGGCCAAACCCAAAAAGCTTCTAATATCGTAAGGAGTTATAGGTCTAGGCCAACTCTTGGCCACATCCATCTTCTTAGGATCTACCTCAATCCCCTTGCTTGACACAATATGACCAAGGAAAGCTATGGACCTTAACAAAAATTCACACTTGCTAAACTTTGAAAAAAGTTGTTGGTCCTTAAGAACTTGCAACATAATTCTCAAATGGTCCACAAGTTCGTCGTCACTCATTGAATAGATCAAAATATCATCAATAAACACAAGTCTTGTCCCGCCTGCTCGTTAGCAAGTGCCTCGGGCCCTGCCTCTCTTTTCCAACAATCTCAGCCGAGTGCTTCGTTCCCCTCCTTTTAGGCGAGCTACTTCGTTCCAGCAGAGAAACCTTTCTTCCAAGGCACACCATAAGAGCCATTTATTATTTTTCTTTGATTCTAGATCAAAGATTAATTTCATCTATATTATATATTAATTATATTAAGTAGATTGTAGATTGATTTCGATGTATATCTATCAGATCATGGCTTCATGTACCAAATAT